>CAJVPY010006138.1:0-10802 GCA_910591965.1 Dentiscutata erythropus | reverse complement strand
CAAAATTAATTTGCACATTACACCTGATCTTCAAATTTAATTGGTCAATTGTTAAAAGGCGATGTATAAGCACATCGTAGCATGCGATGTCTAATTAAGTCCATAATTTAATATAAAAAAACCTGAGCAATAATATTTATAATTTCTGTTTTAATGAAATTTTTATACAAAATATAATTAGCAATTTGTTATAGATCTTGTTTGACGAACATGATCTAAATGCTAAAAAGTTATAACATAAAAATTTTTGACTAAATTGACTTGAATAAAAGAATGTTCATCAACCAAATCAGCACAGACAATAAAAAAAAGAGTAAGCAGCACCACAATATGATAAGAAAAATGTAACATTGCAGTAGTTCAAAAATTATATGCAGTAAATAAGCAATAGCAACACAGAATCACAGAAATATAAACATAATGATAATTAAAAAAGCACTTAAGAGATACCGAATACTCAAACACTATTCGGTGAATACTTAACTAAGCTACAAAAAATATTCAATCCTATTTAGCCACAAAAAAATTCATTAAATCGAATTACAATATTCAAATATTCAGTGAATATTCATTAAATATTTCAAATATTTAATTGAGATTTTCAATGAATATTCAAATATAATTAGATTAAATGAATAAATATTTAAATATATATTTTTTAACCAGATCAGATCTCTATTCACAACATTAATACAACTCATTTTTTAATACTGCCATTTCATTTTTTGCTTATATAAACTTAATAAATTTTTTTACTTCTTGTTGCTACTGCAAAGCAACTTTTGCTAATTATTCTATAAATTGTTACTATTAGGGTTTGGGTCAAAATTCCAAAAATAAGAATCCCAACAGGGTTAAAAATTGGCTAACATTAAGCTAATCCTGGCCAATTTTGGGGATTTTGACCCTGTCAGGATTCTGTTCATCAGGATTTTGACCTAAAACCTGTTGTAGTTACAACAAAATATTAATGTTAGTAAAATCATTAAAGGGAGAAGCTGATGTAGGTTATTCTTAAGCACCTTACTCAATGAATTAGATATAAATTTTTAATTAGTTGAAAATTAAATAAATCAATCAAGTAAATTATCAATTTAATCAACAAATCAATAAGATAACCCACCTTTTTTCTCCAAAAATTTACCATTGATAAAGATCGCTCAAGTATTACTTTTACATTTTAACATATCAAATAGAATAAATATTGAATTTATAACAAAATTCACACCAAATTTCTAACCAGTCTAAAAAAATAGCCTCTTTATTTTTAATGCTTGAAGCTTTTAAAACAAATAATCAGCACCTTGATATGAACATAATTAATACAATCTATCTTTTAATATTTAACCATGCTGTAATAAATACTGCTATTTCATTTTTCACTTAAATGAACTTAATAATTTTTTTTTACTTCTTGTTGCTGCAAAGCAACTTTTGCTAATGATTCTATAAGTTAATATTGGTAAAATCATTAATTTTTTATTGGATTTTTTTAGACATTTTAGGCGGCATAATGAAGATCAAGAAAAATAGAAAAAGAGCATTTAATTCTATTGATTGTGATACTTGAGCATCATCACGATTATTCTTTAATCAATTAATTTAGATGCTTGAAAATGGCCTAAGACATATATTATATAACGCAAAATTTAAATACTGAATTATTAAGTACTTTAAAAATTTATCTAAAATTTATCAAAATTTATCTAAGATTTATTAAATTTAAACTAAATTTTGCTTAAATTTTTTGTTATTAGAAAAAATAGAGTTTTTTAAAACTAGGGTCATGTAACTAGCTATAAGCTATATTCTTAAATTTGTAAAATTTATTTACTATATTTGTTATTCTAGTAATACAAGGTATATGATTTGGTTAGATTGCATTAAAATTATCATAATTTCTATTACCTTGCTATTTTGGTAACCACAGTGTGTGTGGTTAAGTTAGTTTTTTATTGTCTTATTTGTTATTTTTTTTAGTAACATGTAGTAGGTGAGCTAGTTTGCATTGGTATAATCATGATTCTATCATCTTGCATTGAAATTATTGTAGTTTTGATCATGAATTACTGTAAAAAATTCTGTAGAACTTGCTCTATTCCAGTGACACATAGTATATAATTAAGGCTGCGTTAGTTTGAACATCAGAATTATTGTATTTCTATTATGTAAGATTTTGTAAAAATTCTGTTGCATTATTTAGTGACACACAGTACATGGTTCTATTCTGGTAAATACATACAATATGGGTTAGTATGCATTGAAATTATTAGAATCTTAATCATGAATTACTGTAAAAAAAATTTCGAAGAACTTACTCTATTCTACAGCATATAATTAAGGTTGTGTTAGTTTGAATATCGTACATACTTACTGTTGCATAACTTAATTGCTATTTGGTAACACATAGTACGTGGTTAAGAAATTATCATGATTTCTATAGTATGCATTGAAATTATTGTAATATTGATTACTCTTACTCATTATTTTACTGATATAGATATGTGATTAAGATTGTGTTAGTTTGCAATAAAACTATCGAGGTTTCTATCATAAGTTACTATAAAAATTTTGTTGTATAACTTAATTGCTATTTGGTTAATATTGAGTTAGTTCATATTGAAATATTCGTCACAAGTTACTTGTAAACTTATTCACCATTGCAGTATATATAGTATATAGTTAAAAGTTGAATTGTCATAATTTCTATTATGTGTTACTGGTTGACAATACACATCATGTGGTTAAGATTAAGTAACATAGTATAAAATTTTGCTTATTCAAGATTGTATAAGGTAATGGTTGAGTTAGCTTGTATTTTGATTATAGTTTTTGTCCTGATTTGCTGCAAAAATACACATTGCAAAGAACTTACTACTGTAGTGACACACAGCTTACTTGTATTGGATATGACAGAACTTGCTATTAATATGAAATTTAAAAGCAATTAAATTTGGTTCTAAATTTAATTCTCATACTAAATATGTAAGAAATATTTTTTAACCAAAAAAAAAATAAACCTTAAAACTATCTAATCTTATATAATAATACATTTGATTACTTAAATAATATTTTTTAATAATATTAAAATAATGTATTAAAAACATTTTTAAAAAGCTTATTTTAAAATTTTTTAAATATAAAATAATAGTTTTAAAAATATTATTTTTATATTTTAAAACCATTTTTAAAAAGCTTATTTTAAAATGTTTCTAAAATATAAAAATAATATTTTTAAAATAGTTTTAACAATATTAAAATAATGGTTTAAAAACATTTTTAAAAAGCTTATTTAAAATGTTTTTAAAACATAAAAATAATATTTTTAAAATAGTTTTAAAAATATTAAAATAATAGTTTAAAAACATTTTTAAAAAGCTTATTTTAAAAATGTTTTTAAAATATAAAAATAATATTTTTAAAATAGATTTAATAATATTAAAATAAGAATTAATTTACTTGTAGCCATACTATTTTTTATAGAAAAATTATGCAGCCTATTAACATTAGGGTTAGATTTAGAGTTAGGTTAAGTTAGTGTTAGATTAGGGTTAGGGTTAGAGTTAGGGGGTTTTTTAGGATAAAATTGTGAGAGGAGTATTTTTTTTAGACCAGTTTGAAATTTGTTGTGAAATTTGTTGTGAATTCATTGTTTTTTATGTTTGATATGTTAAAATGTAAAAATGGTGCTTGAGCGATCTTTATCAATGGTAAATTTTTGGAGAAAAAATCACTTGATTAATTTATTTAGGGTGTTCTAAAGCATTTTAATCAATGGAGCAAAAAGCATTGGAAAATAAAATTTATTTAGCAGAAAATAGTTTAAATTAATCAAGCATTAAGATGAATATGCATAATTGATAAAGCTTATTATGTAAATATGAAATTTTTATTAATAAAAAAAATTAATCATTTAAAGGTGTTCTCAAGCACCTCAATCAAGTAATCAGAAGCAAATTTTTAATTAGTCAGAAATTAAATAAATAAATCAAATGAGTTACCATTCCGATGCCAAAATTAGGGAGATACAAACCACCTTTTTTCTTTAAAAATTTATCATTGATATAGGTTGCTCAAACACTTTTTTTTATATTTTTTGCATATCGAACATAATAAATAATGAATTTCTCACCAGTCTAAAAGGATAGCCACTTTTTTTTTTAATATTCAAAGCTTTTAAAACAAATAATTGATAGATTAATATGAGTATAATAAATACAACATCAAACATTCTTTTAACGTTTAACCAAATTATAATTAATACTATTATTCCACTTTTCACTCATTTAAATTTAATATCTTCTCAGTAAAAAAGACCTAAAATTGAAAAGTTTGGGTAGATGTTTTTCCATATTAAAGAATTTTAAATTGTTAAAATCATTAAAAGTAACTAAAGTTGAAACTTTAACGGTTGATTAAAAAGAAAGTTTTTTCATTGGTTTTTTAGGTAGTATAGTGAATATTACAAAAAACAGAAAAAGTATGCTCAAGCATTTAATTCTATAAATATTGTTATCAATTGTGATGCTTAAGCGTCATCACGGTTATTATTTAATCAATTAATTTAGATGCTTGAGAACAGCTTAAATCAACAAACTTTTTACAACAAACATCTTTTTTTTATATCTGTCTTGAAAATTTTACAATCAATTGAGTTTTAAAAAGACCACACAAGTAACATTGCCATGAATCATTACATTCAGTGACGAATTATTATTTTACTTTCTCACACTAAACATTTTTATGAATACTAAAAAAAATTAGAAGCTTCAAAAAACAATATAGTTTGTTGTTTAATACTTTAGAAGAGGTAGAATCCATAGCTGAAGCTGGATCATCATTAGAAACCAGTTCTAAATTATTTGATGCCTATGACAAAAAAAAAAATTATTATTAAATTATTATGTTGCTAAATAAATATGCAAATAACACCTCTTTGTATTCAATAGCAGCTTTATTTGCAACTAATAAATTCATAAAAAATAGAGAGGCGGGATATTGTTGTTGGAATAACATATTATAATTTGTGAAATCGGTAAACAGAGCAACAGAGGCTGCTGAAGTTGATACTTTTCGATAATTCACAACATTAGCTTCTTGTTTAGCAGTTGGGTTTGTTTTTTATTTTTCACTTTTTTATTTTTATTTTTTTATTTTTATTTTTGACGAATAATAAAAGAACAGCTCAAATACTGATTGCAATGTTTATTTCAATTGATTCTATTAAATGAGCACTATCATGATCACTAATTAATCACATCAAAGATGATGCTTAAGAAGATTTCAATTATGTTATAAATTACATATTCGAATTCTCAATAAAAATTTTATGTAAATATAATTTTGCTTGAGTACTATTGCGATCACTCATCTAATTAAAAATTTACGTCCAATCCATTGTAGAAGATAAAAGAATAAGCAAATCAAATATTTTTTTGAATAATGCAGGCCAAAATTGTGAAATTTTGAAATATAGGTCTCAACTTGCTTAAACTTTAAAATTTGACGGGTCCTTGATGGATCGACACCCTAATCATGGGGTAAATAAATAGCGATCATGATAATCAGTTTTTTTTTTTGGTTCAATTTTAAGATCTTTTGAAAAAAAATTTCTTCATGCAGTTTCTTCGCGTTTATTTTTTTCTTTTAGGCATTTCTTTTAAGTCGATGTAGATGTTGTTAGTGCTTTTTAGTCGTTGCTGGTGTTGTCGACATTGGTTATCATTGGTGTTATTACTAATATCATTACTAGTGCCTTTTAATAAGCCAGCGTGGCTATTTCGTTGGTGTTGTCTGATTTTGTTTGGCAGTTTCATCGTTTGCTGTTTTATTGGTGTAGTTATTCGTCAATTACTGGCATCATTACATATTTGCCTTCGGCTTTGCAAGTATTTTAGTATGTATATGAATCTTTATATGTATTACTAATACTCTTTTTTTTTTTTTACAAAAATACCCTCACCGTTGGTGTCGTTGTTATTAGCATGATGTTGTTTCGAAGTGGTAAATTTCTCTGTCATTGGTGTTGTCATTATTGGAACCGCAAAATACTATTATCAGTGTTGTTAGTTTTTTTATTTCACTCTTGTTGGCACTTTCATTGTTTGTTGGTATTTTTTTTTTAGTAGTGTAGCTATTCGCTTTGACTTTGCTGGTTATGTTTTGGGTATTTTAAGTATATATACTTCTATTTCAGTTTGTTTTTTTATTGTATATTACTAATACTCTTCATTTTTTTTACAAAAGTACTTTTGTCATTGGTGTCATTGTTATTAGTATGATGTATATTTTTTATTGTGTTGTCATAATTAGAGCCACGAAATACTATTGTTGGTGTTGTTAAGTGCTTTTATTTTACTCTTGTTGGCACTTTCATTCTTTGTTGGTGTTTGCTTTTTATTGATATAGTTATTCATATTGTTTTGCTGGTGTCGTCGCTTATTTGTCTTCAACTTTGCTGGTGTTGTTATGTTTTGGGTATAATACATATACTTCTATTTTGGTTTGTTTTTTTTTCTTTGCATGAATTTTATACATATTACTAATACTCCTTTTATGAAAATATCCTTGCCAATGGTGTGGTGTAATTTTTTATCACTGGTTTCATTGTTATTGGAGTAGTGAATACCTTCATCGTTGGTGTCATTGTTATTTAAGCTGCAAAATACTATTGTTGGTGTTATTAGTGTTTTTTGTTTCAGTTTTGTTAGCAGTTTCATCGTTTGTTTTTTTATTGGTGTAGTATTTATGTCATTTTGCTGGTGTTATGCTTTGGGTGTGGTGTATATTTTTGTTACTAGCATTATTATTATTGAAGTGTGAAATACTTATAGTATTAGTTAGAGCTAGAGTAGTTTTGGCAGTTTTTTAGATAGTTAGAGTTAGTTAGTATTAGTAGTATAATATAATTGTTATATATTATATATATTATGTAATAAATATATAATTATTTAGTTATTGGCTATATATAGTTATGGTTACATATATATATTTTTCTATTTTTAAAATATTATAAAAATGTTTTTTTAATATTATAAAAATATTTTTAAATTAGTATAAATATGTTTTAAAATATTATAAATATGTTTTTAAAGTATTATAAATATGTTTTTAAAATATAGTAAATATAGTTTATAAATATAATTAATTTGTTTTTAAAATGGTTTAAAAATAGGTTTAAAACATTTTTAATAATATTATTAAAATAGTTTTAATATGTATTATTTATATTATTATTATTAAATTATCACTAGTAATTATTATGTTTTTTAAAATATAACAAAAATATAATAAATATATAATAATTATGTTTTTTTTATTTTTTTATAGTTTCAGTAATGAAGAATATAAGGCTCATTCATTGAAAATAGCTCTTGATTCAATTAAATATCATTAATAAAATCTAGTGCTTGGCAAAATCAAGCAAAAGTTTGATTTTTGAATTTTTGAAAAAGTCGAGTATCTATCGATTTCATGAAACAGGTTTAAATTAAATTTTTATTTTTAGAACTAATCTGACTTTAAACTTCGTAGCAGTAGTACCGTAGTATTCTAGCACTATTATATTTCGTATATTGCATTATTTATAACCTATTTATTTATATTATATATATTAGAGTAGTTTCACAACATAGTCACGCTATAGCTAGATTTTCAGTTAAAGTCTAGAATGTCAAAAAAACATATTTGTAATTTTATTGATCTTGATTATTAAATATTTATTTATTTATTTTATTAGAGTAAAGGATAATGCTAATTAATTTTGAGGTGTCTAAAACAAGCAAAGCAGACATGCGAAGAAAAAAAAATGTTTCATTAAAGGTTGTATTAAAAAATATAATCTTATTTAATTCAAATAATATATTACAGTATTTAATAGTACTTTCAACCTTATACAATTTTAGCCCTGCTATTCTAGTAAGTAAATTTTTTAAGTTTGTGGGTTAGATCTGCCACAATTTACATCCAACTTTTCCTTTTTATTTGCCATTTGATAGATATGTGGAATAAAAAAGTACTTTCTTGGTTTTGGGAGCAGTTGGCTTTTTACTATAACTTAATAGTTTAAAGTATGGTATTTGGAATGTGATTCCAACAAGTAAAAATGAGAATATTAATGATTGTATTTGAGAATTTCAGCTTAGAACTCTGAAAATGCAATTGAATGGATTCCATTTGACAAATTGGCCCACAAATAAGTGTTTAGGCTCGTGAAGATTTATGTTATAGAGATCTTGTTTGACTATCAGTAGTATGTAGGCTATTTATTAATTAAGTATATATTTAATATTAAATTAAAAACATATTGTAATGTTATCTTTAAGCACCCCTTATTTTTAAAGTGTTTTGTCCTGGAATATGCAGCAATAGGTTCTCTATATCAAAATCTTTACACTATGTCACAAATGAACTAGATAGATAAATTAACTTTATTATATTGTATTGCATCTGTTTTTCAAATAATTCACACTTAAGACTTATTCATCATGACTTGTATAGTAGAATTTTTATGAAATTTATTTAATTATTATCATGAAATTGGATGATGGTGAAGTTTGGATTTATTTTATATACGATTTTTAAAAATATTGAGGTCAGCTTTTTTTTTATAGTTAAGTTAGATTTAGGGTTAGTTGTTAGTAAAAGAGTATAGATGAATTTTGATAGAGCTTGTATTTTTGAATTGACCCTTTCACCATAATCTGATTTTACGATTATCCAAAATAATTAATATATTGTATTATACAATACTTTAATTTCATCATGCTTTACTTTTGTCAATTTAGCAGGTAATATTAAAATTAGCTGTTTAGGTTCATGAAAGTTTACTTTCATTTTATTTGTTATTTTAGATATATTTGAAACATTTTTTTTGTTAGTATAGCAAATTTATTAATAATAAAAATTTGGTCTAAATTATTATAATTGAATAAAACATAATAAACGAAAAAATAAAGTTTATTTGTGAGATAATACAATTAAACTCTTATGCTAAAAGAAGTTGGTCTCTTTATTTATTTATTTATTTATTTTGACATTTAATTAAAAGTGCTTTATATTTTTTTTAAATTTTTAAATTCTACTAGTGAATGTAAATAATAACAAATACAACACCTGTGGTCAGATTAATAATTGAAGGATATATCAAATTCAATGAATAATTGCTATACGTGATTGCTATGCATGATCATGATAATGCGCGATCATTATGCATAATAAGTAATCATTTAGTGATTATTATGAGCAATTGTTGTGTGTGAATGTTAAGCATAAATATTATACATGATTATGAGCAATCATTATGCGCAAATATTATGTATGCATTATTACTGTGAATGATTGTTATTCACAATTATCATGCATAAATATTAGCGTAAATATTATGCTTGATCATCATGAGTAATCGTTATACATAGACAATATGTATAATTATTGCGAGCGGTCATTATTCACAATTATTATGTATATATGTGATTATTATTCACATAGTCATTTATTGTTAAATAGAAAAAAAAAGAAGTTAAAAGGTTCAATTTTATAAAAAATAAAATTATATCTTAATTGATAATCCTCCAGTCAACTAAAGCATGATCTTAGTAAAATGTGACTCAGATTACTATATAAATTTACTATGTGCAAATGTGGTGTATACGCATCTAAAACTTTTTTTATACTAAGTTAATCATCTTTCTTGCTTAAGAGACTTTTGTAAAGCTTGTCAAGATGCATCTAATAGTGGTTAGAGCGTCAAAATCGGCCTGGTGAGTACTGAGATATCTTTAAAAAAACCTCTCTTTTACTATGTAAAATTCTTTGCAAAAAATTTTACATAGTAAAAGAGAGGTTTTTTAAAGATATCTCAGTACTTACCAGGCCGATTTTGACGCTCTAACCACCATTAGATGCATCTTGACAAGCTTTACAAAAGTCTCTTAAGCAAGAAAGATGATTAACTTAGTATAAAAAAAAGTTTTAGATGCGTATACGCCACATTTACACCATAGTAAATTTATATATCACATTTTACTAAGATCATGCTTCAGTTGACTGGAGGATCATCAATTAAATATTAAACTATTAAGTTTATCGCATACTTGTTATCTTATTTCAAACAATAGCTTCTTCTTCTTCTTCTACTAACACAAACGTACTAGCACCAAAAGTTCTAACCAAAAGTTCAATATAGCTTTTCTTTGAATCACCTGCTCTAAAGGATGGTAAAATGAAAGCCAAATGCAAGTTGTGCACTGACAAAAAAACATACCTCACTCTAAACAAAGGTGCCACTTCTAGCCTATGTAGTCATATCACTAACGCTTATAAAGTCAATATCATTGAAGTAGTTAGGTCTAGAAATATTCCAATTGAAGCTTCTTGGCCAATTGAGAGAATTCTTAGAGAGGCATTAGTTAAGTAGATTACTGTCGATGGTCTTCCTTTTACCACTGTTGAATCAAAGAGCTTTATAAGTTAGTTGAGATGATTAAAAAATTAGAAAATAAGACTACACTTCCCTCTGCCAGGACAGTTAAGCAGGATTTGTTAAACTGATACTCAGAACTAAAAAAACCTCCTAATAAATAATTCAAGTAAGATCTCTATTACAACTGACATGTGGACAAGTAATTAGTATAAAGCTTTTCTGGGTGTTATATAATGTTGTTAGTCGAAATACTTAATTTAGTCAATCATTTAGACAATTAGTGCCTAATTAATTTCGACATAGCATTATTTTTTTTCAACATGTCAAAAGTCTAAATTTGACTAAATGCCTAAATAGTTGACTAAATAAATATTATGTG
>CAJVPY010006137.1:0-10802 GCA_910591965.1 Dentiscutata erythropus | reverse complement strand
GTATACTTTTTTTTGAATTAATTATTTTATTTTTATTTATTTATTTATTTATTTTAAAACTTACATTAATATCTACATAGTCACTTTCATCTGGATACTTTTCTTGGAGAGCTTCATCATCAGCTACAAATATATTCAGAGCAGGTTCCATTTTTTTTCATTTTTCCAACATGTAGTAAGTAGAATTCTATCTGGTTTTAATATCTAGTTCAGGTGCTAAATAATTAATACTCTTTAGATCATATAATTTTTTTAAATTATTGATCATAGATTGCGATGCTTTGATGTAAGATATCAACGATCGCACTTTAATTACTGATTTATTAACCAAATCGATTCCATGACAAATAGCTAAGTTTAACACATGGGCTGCATATTGATAGTGAGAAAACTCACTATTATTAAGTTTTTAAAGCTTTTCTTTTAGAAGTGTACTACTTAAAACCATTGATAATGCACTATCGGTAGTTAAAGCCAGACTTTTTTTAGCTATATAATATTCTTTTAAGGTATTCACTAGCACATTGGTAATATTAACCTCTGTATGCTGTTTTTTTACAGGAATAATGTTAAAAAGAAAATTTTTCTATTTCCAAAATTGATTGGCATAATGCTTAGAAATGATGTACCATTTGATACTGTCTATATATCTGAAGTAAATGCTACCTTTCCTGGAATTTTATTCAATGTCACTTTAACTTTTTCTTGTTTATTTTGAAACATTTCTTTTATCCAATTTTTTATTGTATTTCTACTAAGAAATTGGTATTGTGGGTCAAATTTTGAAATCATGTTCCACCATTCTTCTCTTTCAACAACATGAAATGGCTACAAATCAGAAATAATTCATCTCACAACTAAATCAGTTCGCTCTTGTTGATCAATTTTCAGATAGGGGTTTAGATTTAAAGGCTTTTTTTCTTTTTTTAATACTATTATGTTGTGTATAGTTAAATGACGTGCTAACATTGAAGTTGTGTTTGATTTTGAAAATTCTGTTTTACATATTTTACAAATAGGTATACCAAGTTTACCCTCTATCTCTTTATTAAAGTACAGCCACACAGGTGATTTGTGGTTATCAGATAAGCCTGGCTTACAAGATATGTCTTGCAATTCTTGTTCACTTTGATTAAGTGATATAGAATCATCATTAGTTTTATCTTCAATATCAGAGAGATCCTAACTAACATCTTTGTATTTGCTTTCTTGAGCAAAACTCATTTTTAGGAATTTAGTATGAAATCAAAGAAATGGCTTGGATAATAATTTAATAATATAGAGGCGAATCTTATAAATAAGAATAATGTTAAAAAAGTTATAGCACGGTTAAAGATTTGTATTTAGGTGCTAATTAATATAAGCAGAGATGATCTGATAAAAATAAAAATAATAAAAAAAAAAATAAATATAAAAAATTATATAGTTTTTCAATTTGAATTTTTATTATTAAATCGAATTGTAAGGTCTTTTATACATTTTACATTTATACAAATTTCATCTTGGAACAACTATTCCTATCTTCCAATTATTGTACCCTTTTGCAAATCATCATGTTTATCTAATGTATCATAAAGTGCTACTCTACGTCATATCTAATTTAAAATAGCACTTGTGTTACTAATAATGAACAGATAAACCAAGTAATAAACAATGCATGGCCAAGATAAAACAAATAATGGATAAATATTTAAATGGCTAGCATCATACAAAATATAAACTCTACAAAAAAAAAACAATAAAAGAAATAACAAAAATAAAAATTTGAAAAGCTTATGAAAAAAAGAATCTATACTTATTTATAGTAGTTTCCCACCCATCTAGATTTTCAGTGTTAATATTGCACTTCAGTAAAATTAAAGCTTAAAAAAAAGAACCCTATAAAGAAAAAGAACTAGCTAGTACTTATCAGTACTAGTTCTGAGTTCAAGTCTTAATCTTGTCCGATATTTTAATAATCAGAATTATAAAAAAGACTATTAGTATTATAAGAAAAAAATATTAAAAAAAGAATAGTAACCATAAATTGTGTAAAGACTCTATATACTATACTATATCCAGGTCTATGAAGAATAAAGGTAAATTATAAGAGACCCAGGGTATACAAAAAATAAAAAACCAATAAAATAGAATAAACCTCATAGTACTTATAGTACTTTGCTTAAACTAGCTTAGCAGATATTAATTTGAAAAAAGATTAGTATTGCAAGAAAAAAAAACTTGCCAAAAAAGAAAAGAAACCAATACTTATAAAATTTATCCCCAATTAAAAACTTTCACTTGGTACTAATTATAATTAGTAAGAAAGAATGGTCCTATAAACTGTTATAAAAACTCCTTATATACTATACCTGGGTCTTCAAAAGGTAAAGCTTTAGTAAAATGTAAGAAACCCAGAGTATAAAAAAGGAAAAAACTAATAAAATAGAATAAACCCCACAGTGCTTGTAGTATACACTTCGCTCAAACAAGCTTAACAGGTATTAATTTCAAAAAAAAATATATTAGTATTGCAAGAAAACAACCTTGGCAAAAAGAAAAGGAAACTAATACTTCTATAATTCTTCATATTAATTTCAAAGACTTGAACTCATTATAATCATTCCAAGATAATTTAAATCTCTCATCATCTAATATTTTCTTAAGTTCAGGTGCTAATTATAATTAGTATAAAAGGAATAAAATATAGGGAAAGAATTTACATAAAGCACATGTGATAGTTTATTATAAGGTCCATTGCATGAACCAGTCCCAGACCGGTCCTTGCAACGGTTCTCAGTCTCTACCGGTCCTGGTCTGGGACCGGTCTTTTGCAAGACCGATACAACCCTAAGTCTATTATTATTCGCATCAATTTAATTTAGCTAGTAAGCATAAAAATTTATTTATAAATTACATATGAAATAATTATTACAAAGTAAGAATTATTGAATATAAAGATCACATATTGCAATAAAGATAATATATATATAATATAGTATTAGATATGTAATTCTAACATAACATGAAAATGCTTATTACCCAGATTGTAGTATATAAGACTTTACTAATCTACTCTCCCCAAAGATATTACGTAATATCTGTCAGTATTCTTACTATTTGGACACAGAGTGTATTAACAAAAATAAAGAAAAAACTAAAAATAAATAATATATTAAAATTTTGCTTATAAAACTACTTTTCAAGCTTTCAAAAAAAAAATTTCTTGCAAAATTTTGGTATAGACTATAATTTATTCTATTTTAAACACTAATACTAACATTAATATTAATTAAAAATATTTTTGTTTATTGTTTATTTTAATAAAAATTATTTAATTTACATGTTACACAAACACCTGGGTTAAATAGGACCTTGGAAACTTATATTAGATGTTCCCGGCAAAATGAGGCTAATTTTATCATTTTTTTACTCACAAGCTGATTGGCTAAAAGTGACAATCATTACTGTAAAAGGAAAGCAAATCACATGACTGCGCATATTTTTTCCTTTTTTAGTAAGATTATCGCTCCTCTACTAATAACTTTATCTATACTTTAGCCAGTAATATTGGAAAATTTTTTATATGAACTTTACCTAGTCCACATGACAGGAACATCTAATATAAGTTTCCGCTGGTTTAATACACTAGGTGTCAAATTAGTTTTTTCCTTTAGCAAATTTTAATTATATTTAACAAAAAAAAATTTAATTTACAAGTTTTTAGAAATTAATTTAAAAATTTTTTATTAAATTTAATCAAGTTTTGGTTGAGTTATTCTTGTTTAAAGTTTTAAAAAAATTTACATCGAAAAAATATAGTGCATTTCTACTGTCTCACCCCATATAATATAATCGTTGTCTATTTAATTCTAAAAAAAATAAAATAAAATTGACTTGCATTTGTACAGCTTTTATTAGTGTGAAATAACTTTAATAATCAGAAGAGTAAAGTGGCGGCATAAATTAACGAAGCAGTACATATGCACTATGACAATCGGCCGCAGTATTACTCTCATTTGCGCGGCAGATCCTCGATTTTGATTGGCTAACAGCCGAAATTTTGGCCCGCATTACAGAATTGTTTACTAATTTTCAGCCGGAATTACCTTTTAATTTTTTTATTACAAAAATAGAAACTTTTAAAAAATAAGTCCGAATTATAGTAAAATTGGCCCAGGTACAATTTTCACTTAATGGGCGGCTGCGATTTCATTAGTAAAATTATGAGTAATTTAATTTTTTGTCGTCGCTCTTAGCCAATTAAAATCGAGGATCTGCCGCGCACTTTTTGTGCGGCACCTAGGTTCGTTGATCCGCCGCTTTACCACTTCCGCCACATTACCTCCCTTTACCTTATAAAGGTATTACAATTTTGTTTTATATATAAAACGCATATTTTATTTTGCGCGCATGATTTTAAAGTTTGCGCTAATAAAAGTGAGATGTCGTGAATGAAGTCACGAGGTCACGTCCCAGAACCATGACGATAGATGAACGATTGAGTATCGATTGATTAACTGATTAATAAGTAATGGTAAATATGAGGTCATTGAAAATGGCTATAAAGAAAATTTTGAAAATTTGTTATCCCTCTTTTGTCTTCGCTGCCAGCTCGACGCAAGTCTAGCTTTGTCGTAAATACCGAAAAGTTAGATGAGGGATGGGTAACAGAGTTCAATTAATTATATTAGGGTTTTAAATAGCCCAGGTGGACAGCCCGGTAAGCTTGGTAGCCTGGCCGAAAAGGTTAGATATCAAAAAACATGAGCGGGAGGTAAAATAATAATAACGAAGGAAGGATAACCGGAACGTGCTGCAGACCATGTGATCAACGAGACGACATCCCGTATAGTGTATTCGTAGTTGTTTGTGCCATATTGTGTGATCGAGTGACTAATTTATGTCAGGGTGAAACCCGCGCTGAATTCCAGTAAAACCCGCTTTGATCATAGAATTAGGGTGAAATCCGCGTTAGTTGGTGTTTTTTATATAGTGGGGTTTCACCTTGTCATAAAATTTTTTAAATTTTTATAACACTGATCATCAACCGGTTTGGGAGAACGTAAATGCACGCTGTCATGTACCATAAAGTCTAGTGCTAGATATTTGATTAATACTCCAACATTTATAACTTTCACATTTTTCAACAGTTTTGCGATAATCATGTCAAGAAACGGAATGTATGAATACTTCAAATGCAAGTCGGACGATTGGAATATCAGATTTTCTAAACGAATGCCACCTGGGACCATTCGGACAAAAAATAGATCAGTACCTCGGATGTCTTGATACAATCGTTGACAGTGTTAAAGGCAAGAGGAAGAAGAGAGCTGAGACACTCGATTCTTAGTATATACAGAGAGGCAAGTAAATCTTTTTATTAAAAAAGATGAGTGAAAGAAATAGTGGCGTGACGGAAAGATACCCACTCGGTTTTCTGTCATTCAAGGCCACTCGCCGAGCCACAAAACCAATGCTGGTCACAGGTGACCCGCTCGGTTGTTTGATGTTACAAGGCCGCTTGCCGAGCCGGCATTTGACCCACTGAGCACAGATGATCCACTCGGTTGTCTACTGTTCTAGTGGAATTCGAAATGGATGGGACCCTGAGGTGTTTTAGTAAAGAATACTACTAATTTTTAAATATTCCATACCAGGATACTCAACCAGATCGAAAAAGTGGGAAAAAGATCGTCCAAAAAAAAAGTTCATCTACATCAGCCAACGTTCATGGATGGAATGGAACTAATCACAGGACCATTAAATAAAACAGAAACTTCCACCAAAAGAGTGCTGAGAAAAAGAAATCGATACAACTATGCTGAAATATCATTAGAAGAGGAGGTGGATTCAGGTGATGAAGAGAAATCAAAGAGAGTGGGTAATACCTGCACTATTTCAATTACTTTGAAACTTAATGGTTAACAATTTTTTGGTTAGGTGAAAAGCAATGTTATAGACACGTGAGAATCCAGCGCCCAATTCTCTCCCAAGCATACCAAATTATAATGAGAATAATGAGAGCGAGACTGATGAAAGTAATGAAAACAATTAGTGCCAAACTAGGTCGATTAAAGAAAACGACTGGAGTCTCGGTCGAGTAATGAAGTACATAATAAATTGAATTTTTGATTTCTATTAATTTCATATATATTTTAAAGAAAATTATTTGTCTTAGTGGATCATTGGCACAATTAATGGATATGCAATTTACCCGAACCTAAAAATATACAAGAAATTTAATGAATGTCAAACTCTGACCTGGAAAGTAAAATCAACATGAGGGTACCTAATTCATGAATCAGTGATTTTTTGATATATATCAGAATACGTACGTATGCACGTACTTATGCACGCGTAAAAAAACATGAATAAACTACCCGCTGAGACCTTTGTCGAAATTTTTGAACACCTTAATGATGCTAACTTACAAAGGTGCGACAATATATTAAGTGGTAAAATAAAACTAACGTGGAATGAAAAATACAAATTATTGCAAGTACTTTATAGATAATATGTAAACGATTTTAAATATCATAGTAGATTAATCAAGTTTTATATCAAGTATGTGGTCAGAAAAATTTTGTAATATTTAAAATTAATCTGTTCAATATTATTGCTGCAGTTTTTATACACAATAATTTAAAATATTTATAGGTTCATTGCATGTTTATTTAAAATGCACTAATTTACCACATATATTCTAGAGCGTTTGCATAGATAATCATATTAGACCATGCTCATATTCCATGTTTACCTCTTATGAATAGAAAGAAGTAATCAATACCAATCCTTACACTGTTAAGGAATCATTTTGACTAATCCCTTTGCATCTTCGTTATCTGAAGCATGCAATAACTTGCAATCATATCGAATGATGAAAATGATCTTGATAAAAAGTTAGTTGAGTGTTTAATAATTTGTATTTTATTATCAAGATCCTTTTATATTATATGAAATAATCAATGAAAACTGTAAATTGAAAGTATTCCTCCCGGCGTCCCTCAATAAGGGGGTTAAAAAAAAAAAACTGTAAATTGATTTAATTTTTATATCTATAAAGGAAGACTTACTATCAACGCAACCAAAAAAATCACTGAAACTAAGCATCGATTACTTCATTATAATTACGTTCCATAGCGATTATATAAATTGAGGGCCAAATTGTAATATACTTCTGAACAAATCGGATACATTATTGAGAACAAGGTTCATCGGAATTTAGGTAATTTGGAGTGGTGTTCTCATGATTTTATTCTATGAAATTTGAGCTTACAATTTTAAATTTACTAAGTTAATTAGACACAGTTCACGACGGATTTCCTATCTACTTGCATTATTATGTCATCATATGGCAGGGATGGGTTATGATAAGCCTGTAATCGAATGACCGCTGGTCATATGGTCATATGACCGGTGGTCATATTATTTTAGGTCACTTTAGGTCATATGGTTTTATCCAATCAAATTCCAGAATTTTTGTGTAATATTAGAGTGCGTGCTATTTGCTAATCCCGGACCAAAAACTGTTAGATTGACAAAAGGTTCATATCTCTATGTCATACCAGGAATAGAGAATATGGTTTACTATGGCATTTTTATTGATATGAATCCGCAAAATCTAGTAACTGATTGAACAATGCATTAAATGTAATTAAAGTGAATGATGATCAATGCTTTTTTTATTATTATCCTTCAGAATTGAACTAAAGATTACTGTCAACTGTCTTCAGATATTCTTCAGAACCGTTAATGAAGCCAGTTTTAGCTGCAATTGAATAGGCTTTTTAAATTATAGCTTCAGATTAAGCCATAGTTATTGAAGCCACAACTTGTGTCATGGCTAGAGCATGACTTGAACTATGACTTATTACTGTACCGATACAGTACTGCAGTAGCTTGCATAAATATTATTACAGTAATAATGATTTTAAGGCAATATAGTATCTAAAATCTTTAATAGGCTGAAATTGGTTTACAAAACTCTTCATTGTGTAATGTTAGGTTTTTACCTGATATATTTTTTATTTAATCAATTGAACATTATCAATCAATATATTAATTAATTTCTTGTTTAAATTTTATTCATATTGATTTAAAATTCTCTCAAGCACAAAATTAATAGATCAAAGCTCAATTTCTAATTTGTGGAAAGTAGTTTAACCGGTCATTATCTTGATAAAAAAAAAGGTTAAACTTACTTTTTTTTGTTATAGGCTTGTTCTGGTTGGCTAAAATTTATTATCTGCATTTTGTGATATGAATCTTTAGCAAAATTATAGTAATGATGCTTTAATTAATCATAATACATTATGCACGATCTCAGTAGCTAGCTAATCATATTAAGAGCACTATTAGTCTTTAAGTTTAGCGATTATTTATTGGTTTAATTGATCTAAGTATTTAATAAGGGCTGTTTAACTTTTATTTAGCTTCTTATATATATTAGTCTGTATAATTATCATTAGTCAAAAACATTTCTAATTACCTCTATTACATAATTTTTTTAAATTCATAAAAAGTTAACAAATCAAAAAAAATTATTAAGTAGATATATGCTAGGCAAAAGCTAGCAAGCTTTAAATATAGTATTAATTCTAATTAATAAGTATAATACTATTTAATAAATTTTGTTTAAACAGTATTTATCATATTAAAGGTCATAAGGTCATGCCAATTTTTATTATGACCAAATAGTCATAAAGGTCATACAGGTCATATTGGTTATATAAGGTCATTACCCATCTCTGTCATATAGGGCCTCCCACAGCAAAAGAAGGAGATGAGCCAAAAAATTTTTTTAAAAAATTTTATATCTGGAAGAATTAGATTGATTAGAATAGAATTATTATAAAATTAAACATCTAATTTTTTGGCTCATCTCCTCCTTTTGCTGTGGAAGGCCCTATATATTAAATAAAAGATGTAAAAACATAAAATAATAGTATTGGTCCTTCTCATTTGGATTATATATAAAAAGTAAAAAAATTTAGACACTATTTAAAGAACAAAACTGTAGTTTTTAATATAGGATTATTTATCAATGCTTTGTTAATTCCAAATATATAGCCTTGGAGTAATTCTTTGGAAAATTTCAAACATAAGACCACCTTGAGTTAGGAATTTTTATTGCTACTCATATTTCTTATGAAAACAGAGAAGAACCTGTAGAAGGCACACTATCTTAATAATTAATATGATATTTAATTTTATTTACATGTTGCAGGAATTAAGGGTTTGCAAAATATTAGTTCAGATTTTACAATTAAGTGATAAATTTGTGTGATGAATCCAGCATAGTGACATTTTAAAAATATTATTGGCTTGCAAGACAAATATATTTCATACAAAACTAAATCTAAATTGATGACAAAATATTTTATATAAAACTAAATTGATATTAATAAAAACATTGTATATCAGAATGGAATCTTTGTAAATTTTAAAACCAACTTAAGTTGATTCAAATATAATTAAGTTGAGATGAGATTTTAAATCCACTTCAATCGGTAAAGAATTTTAAACTAACTTAAAGTTAATTTAGAATTCACCTAGCACTTATTCAATTTTAAAATTAAAAGCATTTAAATTCAATTAAAACAGCAATATATTGCAAAGCTATTTATACATATATTTTAATCATATATTTATATTACAAACATGATTATTAAGATGACAGCTTTTGTCTTTTTATATATACAGCGATTTATATTGCCTATTTGTAACACTAATTGTGCTCTCTCATTCTTATAACTTTTAAAGAAATATTATATATTTTGAATTAGGCCTTAAAAAAAATTTAATAAATACAATTAAAGTCTCTATCTGGAAGATTAGTAATTGAAATTAAATAACCAGAACTCGATTAAAAATTTATTAGTACAATTGGTTTTTCGCAACTAGAATTCTTTAATTAAAGATTAAAAGGTAACTATAGTATTGCTCAGAAATCTACAAATAAATTTTTTTTTTTAAAAAAAAAAAGTATATAAAATTCGGTTTATAATTTAAAGCTTGAATTTAAATTACATACTGTTTCTTATAGTTTCTAAGAACATTTTGATGTAAACTATAATATATTCTATCAGCAGTTCATGTCAACAAATAATTGTCAATATTTTAAGATTTTATAAACCGAATGTTTTTGACTATATAGATCTTTAGCAGTATATTTAATAAATCTTGAAGAACTTTAATGCAAAAATTATAATTTTCTTGCATAATAAAATAAAGGTTTTTACAACATCAATTAACAGAGAATTTAGTAAATATTTCAAATATACTATTAGAATTAGATTTACAACTTTAATTAAAAATACAAAAAATCTTTACTTAATAGCATTTTTAAAAAATTATTTTAACCAACATTTTACTGCTTGGGATAAGTTATTAACTAAAAAGATTAACTTCATACTACTTGAGATTAAAAACTAAACCTTTAAATTAAAGATTATTAAATACTAAAATATATAGAAAAGTTAATAGAAAACAGGCAAATTGTTTTTAGTAAAATTTTTTTAAAATTTTAAATTAAAATATCTCAATAATTATTAAATTTGGTTTGATAATTGTTAAATATTTTAATATAATTTTAAAAAAAATTTATTTAAAAAAATTTGTCTGTTCTCTATTAATTTTACTTCATATATTAAAATTTAATATATATATATATTTATTTAAGGAGGTGTGGCGACTTAGTGAAGTGGTCTAGTTGTCACCCTCACCAAACGTTATGGAAAGATTCCATGTTCAAATCCCAGGGACGGCGCTTTTGTAATATGGGAAAAGTCTGCAACGATCTTCACTAAGGTTGGCCCATG
>CAJVPY010006136.1:0-10803 GCA_910591965.1 Dentiscutata erythropus | reverse complement strand
TGCCGGGGAAATAACAAACATTGCTAGAAACTCGATTTTTTTACTGATTAAAGTAGTGATTATAAGTTGTAAACCCCCGCCATGCAATCATATAGAAAACGTGGAATAAAATTTATTGCACCCCTATAATAATTAGTGGGTTAATGTTAGGTTTGGGTAAAATCGCGAGAGGATCATTTTTTGTTAGTTACACGACAGGGTTACCCTAGTGAAATTTTAAGATATAGTACGTAGGGTGCAATAAAAAATAAAACCCTATATATATATATATATATATAGTATGTATATATATTTAAATAAAAAAATCACATTTAAAAAGACATCCGTTTAAAAAATATAAACTTTTTTTGAATTTGATGGTTATAATAATTTTTGAAGATTTCGATTAGGCCATATAAAGTTAATTGTTTCTCATAACCAGCTTAAATTTTCAATATTTTATACGAAGAAAAACTTATAAAATTTTTACGATTTAAAAATTAAAAGCCGAACGGGCGGGTCACTTTTAGAATTCTATGTTATGAGAAGCAATTATTTAATTTTATATGGCCTTAATTAATAGAATTTTTAAGATTCCGCAATCGAACATTTTTATTTAGTACTCAAAGGTAAATGATATTAGATTTTTAGTATACATAAAATTTTTTTAAATTAATTTACAGTTAACTCTAGTGATGCGGTAGAATCGTCCAAATGAAGTCCCAATGAATTTTTGAGTTACGGCTTATTTGTAGCTTAATAAAAAGTTACGCCACGCCGTAAATTTTCATATCAAAAAATCCATTGGAGCTTCATTGGGACGACTCTACCGCATCACTAGTAAACTCTCGAAATGTTAACAATCTGGTCTGGCCTACGTACCGTATGCCACTGCTTACAGTACCCGGGTCTTATTCAAGAATCCTATTTTAAAAATTGAATAGTACCCATGGGTACTATGTGAAGAACCGGGTACTATATCTGGGGGATATATCATATTAAATGTAGTAAATCATTATAGTTATACCCCGGGTCTTATTCAAGAAACTGGTTGGTAGTGATGGTGAGTAATACCCGGGTCTTACTGTAAGCAATGGTATACGGTAGTCCTGATCCGGTCTATTATGATTTATAATTAGTTTAAACCGATTCAGACATTAGACAAGCCGCATAACATCACTAGGGATGGGATTTAATCAATATCAGTAGTATCTAAGTTATTGAAAGTTTGTAAATCTGAAGCTATGTGGTTTTCATTCTTATATAAGATTTTATTTGGTTTATATGGATTTGAAGTCGAGTCAACCCCCCTTAACAACAGCTTCTTTCACTTCTTCTACACTCTCCGGTTCGTTTTTATGTGAAACTACCTCATCTTCAGCAGCATTTCCTTCTGGCCAACTATGTTGTCCATTAAAGGAAAAAAAGAACTGATCAAGTTTTATCAGTGCATAATCAGAATCTATAAAATAATTTATGGGACTAATGTTAGAAAAAAAAACCAACCCGAATATCTAGTGAAAGGTTTCATCTTTGAAAACCAAAAATAAAATAATTAATTGAATACTGTGTTACGTACTCGATTTGCACCGCCGATAATGCAATTCGTGAAACTGTAAACAAAGATCGACTTCTTTTTTTTTTTTCCTACTCGGATAATCAAGACATAACCAGATTCGTAAATTACTTGATTATAACAATTAATGTAATTTAGGATTGTCAAGAGAATTAACAGTTAAGCCGGTTCTTTAATTCTTGTTTGATCTGGTACGAATTATTAAAAAATTCTACATTTGCTTTTCTTTTAATATTTTTTATAGATTTACCAAACACCAATTTCCGATCAAAAAAATTGTCAAAATATTTATATTCACATGCAAAAATCATTAAAACACTACAGCACACTAGATTGATATATTAATAAATTAGACATAGTCTGCCAATTATTAACTATATATAATTTGAAACCACTTTATTAACCGAGTCTACTTCTTACTTATAGAGAATAGTGAAATTAAAGAACCTCAGCTGATTATCACTTTCCATATATGAGTTAATAAAAATTTTTTAGTGTTCAAAAAGAAAGCTTTGTTTATTTATTATTATTTTTTTTTCACACTAAATAGTATACGTATAAACATATTGCCGGTATATCAACAATGACGTAAAAAAGAAAACGTTTGCTAATTAGCCGAGTGCCGACTTACCAGGTCAATCTATCTGATTTGTTAGATTTTGTCCGGCACAAAATATAATTGAAGCCCGTTGACAGGCTTTCCCTTGGCGCCATATAAGAGTATTACTTGTTCTCTTAATTCTTTTAACTACGACTATTTTCTCTACATCATTGCATGGGTGTTTCTATCTCAAAGGTCCTACGGTAGCTTCTATAGGCACAGAAAAGCAAAGATAATTTATTCTATTACTGCCATTACCTGTTACAATTTATTTTTATAGATATTATAAAATCTTGCTATATATATAAAAATAGGACTCTTCATATGAAAACACCCGGCTTTTAATTTTATTTTTAAAAAATTAAGATGTTAAATTGACCCCAGGAATCATGAGATCTAACCAGAATTAGAATTATTGGAGGACTTTCTCCTGATTGGCTGATGCAAATCAATTACCCGGGTAACTTATTTTTAGAACGTAACGTTTCACTAACAAAAAATCAATTCATAGTTTTAAAACGAACGAACGTTGGTATTCACTGTTCAAAAGAATCAAAAAAGAATCATCTTCCTCACCGACTTTACTTAGAAGGAAAAATATATGACCGTTTATTGGACCGTGAGAAATTATACTGTAAGTGAAGGTAACTAGAAATGTTTTCCGTCTAAGACTGCTTTACTATATTAGATCTAAATAAACATTTTATTGTAACCGTTTAATTTTGAATAGGTACAAGCTCTATAGTAGCAGAAGATCTGGGTTTAATATTTAAGTTAGTTGGTTCTTGTAGTGTGTTTGGGTTTGTTAACCGTAAATTAGTGTTGGCTTATATCTTGTAGATTCTTTAATGAATTCGGGTTTATTAGTAATAAATATCACATTTATCCCATTTTATGCGTATCTATCTATTCTCTAAACATTTGCAATAAATTCTTTTGTGGGTATTTATTAGTTTATAAGCTTCTTTATTTCAAGTTTTTTTTCGTTTTCTAATAGTATTAAAGTTTTTAAAAATTATGTAATTTGATTGGTTAATTATCACGGGTAATCACGGGTAGATCTACAACAATTAACCAATCATATGAATGTCTTCCTATGAGATCTCTGGTCCTTCTGGAAAGCCCATGTCTTTAGACATTTTATCTTCTAATAAGGACACTTCCGATTTAGTAACGCCAAAGCAAATTGTTCGAATAGAAAGAGATTATACTCGGGGAGAGATGTGTCAATTTCAATCTGCGTTTCCATTAGAAATTGATGGACGGGTAATTTTATTAATTCATTATTTAAATATTATCTATTGATTGAATTTAAGTTTGGTTTATTTTTTTTTCCTTTTTTTTTTGCTTTTAATTTTACAGATAAATCCAAGACAATTTCAACAAACAATCAATGGGTTAAATGAACTTATGGCAAAAGCTTTTAATCCAAAATATAATTGGTTTGATAATTGTTTAGCATGTGTGACAATATACTTTTCAACTCTATGTATGCGTTCACATTATGATAAAGTAAGACTATTTGGGAATGTTAATGTGATTATAATAAAAGTTTGTTTATATATTAACATTTTTTTAATACAGACAATCGAAGAAATGTGCGCATTTTTAGATAATGAAAATCTGACCTTATACAATTTAAATGGTCTAAATTTTCGTGATCCAAGAAAATCGTCCTTTCTATTTGTATCCTTCTTTGCTAATTATTAAATCTTTTCATTTTAGTTTTACTAAATTATATATTTTATATTATTCTTAATTCTTTATGTTCTTTTTATATATAGCTCGAACTTGAATTATACTAATAGCATTGATTCATCACGGCAAATTTACGAAATTACACTAAAATTCGGTCTCCAAACCCAATTCTAAACTCCGCGAAAAAAATTTTGGATCCCTGGTCTATACCGATAATTCTTCTAACCCATCTTCCCCACTATCTGATGCACATTTAAAAATCTGTATTTCATTAGATGTCAAAATTTCTCAGATTTTGGGGTATTCCATTAAGGGTTTTAAAATTTGATGCACCGGTGCACCCTAATCACGTGATCACGTGATTCGCATTATTAATAAAATAATTCGCCGTAATGTTTCTCATTGGTTTCTTAATGTCAATTTAAATGAAATATTTATTTTTCTTTTGAAGACTATAAAAAAGATATATTGTTTAGATCAGCACTATTATAAAATTAATTAGTAAAATTGTCGTTTTCTTGTATGTATTTTTATTTTATTTTTTTTAACCAGACATTTATCGTAATATGTAAAATAATAGTTGTTAGGCTGATGTTTTCAAAAAAAATATTAATCCGAAAAAGTTTTATATTGTAAATCAGTTTTAATTATAGTTTTAAATTTACTCAATATTCTTATTAACAGTACATACTTTTAAACATAATTTTTTATATTGTATTTATTTGAGATCAAAATTTTATATTATATATCATAAATTATCAAGTTATACAAAAAAAAAAAAATCTAAAAAATAGATCCTAATTAATAAGTATGCTAACTAGGAGATAGTATATTTACAAAAAAAGAACAAAACTTATAGTTTAATATTAAGGAAATAAATTATTTTACAGAACAGTATCTAATTAGGCCTATGCAAATTATTTTTTTCTTTAATCCGGCCAGGTCTGTTTCGAAAAATTTTATTATAAAAGCTTCTAAATGTGATTTTTATATTCTTCTAGACAAAAACGAAAAAAACCTGTAGACCTTTTTATGATTTAAAAGTCAGCCGGTGCATCATTTAAATTTCATATGTTAAAAAAATTAAATAAAACTATACAGAAAAAGTATATATATATATAGTAGATATATATACTAGATACTAAATTCAAAACTTATCAAAATCAATTGTCTTATTGTCTTAAATTACTCCATCTTGTTACTGTTACAATAATGTTTACCTATTACGAGGTAATATAATGCTATCAGTAGGTAATTCTACTTCATTATCCCCATCAGGCGAAAAGAAAAAGTTTCCTTCTTTTTCGCCTATACTATTCTCTCTATAATCTAATTTTTCTGAATCATCACTGTATGTGGTTTCAGATGCCATGGATGATGATGATGTCGATTGTGTATCAGATGAATGTGACTGCCGAACAAATGTCGTATTATTTGAAAATTCTGATAAAATATTACTTCTATTATTCAACGCTGTGAATTTTGCTGATGTCATAGTAGGAATATTATTTGCAATATGGATATGATATGCATCCTCAAAGGATAAAGGTGTTGTGGCTAAATGTTGATTAAATAAAATATCATAAATATTATAAATATTTTAAATAAATCTAACCAATGTAATAAACATATAATATATATAATATAAATAACTTACATGTATCATCTGCAATCTTTAGACATGTGTTTCCATTAGAGCTGCCATTTGACATACGA
Source organism: Dentiscutata erythropus (assembly GCA_910591965.1). Lineage (NCBI taxonomy): Eukaryota > Fungi > Glomeromycota > Glomeromycetes > Diversisporales > Gigasporaceae > Dentiscutata > Dentiscutata erythropus. The sequence continues at coordinate 5,233 of CAJVPY010006136.1, read as the reverse complement.
TCTCTGGACTTATTGTTAACAGCTAAAAGTGTCGGACTAGACGATGTAAAATCAAGTGATGTACACATTGCTGTTGATAGATTTGCTGAAATGTCACCAGTACCTTTACCAATAGCTTTACCGGCTGGAATGAGAACCGCTTTACCTGTTCTACTATCATTTCTATGAATGCCTTCTTCATTATTCATAAATCCATTAACTCCATCTGATTCATCACTGGTTTCTATCCTTTCTACAATATCCCTTCGTATTTCTATCTTTTTTGAACGAGGTACTTCTCCTTTATTTATAGCATCTTTATAACCAGGCAAAAATGTTTGAAATGTAAATTGTGGTGTCGCCCACAAAGGTGGAGGTAAAGATACTTTTGAACTGGTATATGTTACAATTTCTGCATTAGCAAGCCATTTTTTTTTATCGCTTTCTCTTTTAGCTATTTCATTTTCGATATTGCATTGTTTTGGAGCTTCTATGACATTTTTTACTTCAGCCCAATTAGCGTCGCGAATTAGTTGCCATTCAGCAACATCTTCGTAACTGGTAATCATATCTAGAGTGCTCGTTTTTTTTAAAACAGCACTAGCTGCAATTTCCATTCCCATACCTACAACGCCTGCTGCACTACCAACCAACGCTCTACCAACATTAGCAACTGCAGCTACATTTCCTACTAGTGGTGTACCACCAATTGTAATTACATTACTATTATTTGATTCATCTTTTGTTCCTTGATTAGAAGTTTGATCAGACGCTACCCCTTCTATCCACACACGGTGCAGTGTCAAAATACCCGAAGGATTAAAACTCCACAGATCTTGATAACCAATATCAAATTTGTTATCATTAGTTTCAAATTCAAGATAATTAGATGTGTTACTTGAAGTATAATTCTGAGACCATGAATGAGATCTCCTGCGACCAGTTTCGCCATTATTAGAAGCGCCTTCAGGCACCAAATTTAGTGGTGGTCGTCTTTTAATTTGTCTCCTTGCATGTAAATTTGCAATTAATAACACATTATTTGAACTTGATATAGAACAATTAGATACAGAAGGTAAAAATTTGACACAAATTCCTGGGGGTTTCCTTAAGTAATTATTCGGAAATACAGATGGCAATGTATTATAATGTAACGCGGGATGTTGTACATTATATTGTGTATAAAGACCGTTTAAATTTCCACGATGCAATTGATTTGGATGATGTGATTGTTGATCAATAGGAAGTGTATTTGTTTCTGTAGATGGAAAGGAATATTCATAATTATTGAGGGGCATATTTGTGCCTTGTAAAGTACTATCAACAACATCGGTCGAATCTGATGGTAGAGGTGTACGTGGCTTAATACGAATCACGGCTGACTGTGTAGTTAATTTATACTATGACGAAATTTAAAATAGTTAGCCTAAAGTTAACCATTCTAACACAATAATCAATAAATATATATATAATTTACCGATTCATCTGCATTATTAACCCATCCTGCAATGTGAGAAGGTACATGAGCAGGACCGCCATATGGATTGATCGCAAATAAGTGAATAGTTCCTCGTCCACTAGCTACAGCACACCACCTAGAATCATCACTCCAACCTACACCTCCATCACCAATAATAGCATTCGTATATCCCCTCGATAGTTGATACACATGCTTTAAAGTTTTCTTACTTCGACGACGTTTACCAATGATCTCAAACACGTGAAATTGATGACCTTGAACTGATGTCGAGAGCAAAAAAGTTCCTGATGGGCTGAACGATAAATATCCAACAGGATTGGTGTGTGGTGAAAAATAAACAATAACATTGGATTGCTTTTTTTGTTCATCGCATGATATACCAAGATCGCGTATGAGTACCTGTTTACATAAATGTTAAGTCGATATGTCTCTAAATAAATACTCAATTATTGAACATTAAGCATAGTCGCCTACCGCTCCAACTGCACCTTTCTCTTTGTCATTCTCAAAACTACTTGCAATACCATTTAAACTTATTCCATTATTACTTTCTCCATTACTACTTCCAACCCTTGGGTTGTAATAATATCCGTTGGATGGGCTAGTCTGTGTTGAAAACGAACCACGTGAAACATGACCCATCGCATCGGCGTGATTGTTTATATTTATTGGCATAGTGGGTTGTGGTTTTGACGAGGAAGTCTGTGGATTTGAGTTATTAAAGTACGAAGAAAGTGTCTGGTATCCATAATCGCCTGTTTTAAATCAATCAAATAGAAAGTTGATATCATAAAGTATTAAATATTGACTAATTTATTTAACATACCTAAAAGCTTTACACCATTAACAACTTCTTTTGCAACATCCTTAGCAACTCGATATTTTCCCGTTGCCCTAACTTCCTCATCACTGTCACTCATCACATAGCCATCCTTTTTAACATTATTTTCTGGAGGATGACTCGTTGTTGCATAAGCCAATAATCGAGGCCCTAAGGCGAACACTGGAACACGGGTAGAAGGATGCGCTGCAACGTCTTGCAACGGTGAAAAAGACAATGGTAGCAAGGTTGATGATGAAATAACATGAAGTTTCGCCGGATTAACGAGACTCTGATTGAAAAGCGGTCGAATTTAGTAATCATTAAAAAAAAAAACCAATAAATGTATATAAAATGTGGATATCGTACCACAACAATGACTCGTTCATTACAATTCAAGCTGACTATATTACCATCATCCTCAAATTCCATTGATTTGATGATTTTATGTGTTTTTAACGAAAAGAATTTTAACACACTTTTGGGTTTTGGGAGTATATCGTTTTCTCGTGGTGGTGTCAATATACAGCTGTTGAAAATAAAATGATCAAGTTAAATAAATGGTTTAACAACAATGTTTGAAAATTAAGCAACTTACACTAATCCAATCAATGGACGAACTTCTGCATACTTGTCGATAACATCTTTAGATATATGACGTGGATTAGGTAATGGCTGTATAGATTAAAATATAACTTAGATTAAACTACTTATGTTAAAGACAAAGGATATAAAAAATATTGACCTTTATGCATATGACTTGACCAAGATTTTCTTCGTCTCTAATTGATATAAGCTCGTAAATATTATCAGCACTTGATATGTCCCATATCTGAAATCCGTCAGGATATCCCAAAAAAAGAACTGATTGACTATTAGAGCGAAAAAAAAAAAAAAAAATTGTCGATAAAATGATCCAAAGTTGTAACATAAAGCAAATTTCTGACTTTACTTTTTTGCGCTTTTATAAGCATCATTAGAACATGTCAAAATTTCATCGAATGCCGCATATACAATTACGTCTTTTTTTTTCTCAAAAAGTCCATCAGGCACAGAATCTACATCGCTGGCAAATTGATGTGATAAATGGCCTTTATGATAATTTATCGACGATTGATAGTCATTTGTAGGATTTGTAGGATTCTTACGTAACGACGCAAGTGAAGTCGGAAGAGAATAAGCTACGTAAGAAGATAACTCATATATAGCTGACGAAATAGATTCCAATGCAGAAGGATCTCTATTAAAGAGTAAAAGAGGTTATATATTTTGAGTATTATTTCCAACAAAATTAAGATTTACCTCAAAAACTTAGGGTCAGCCTTGACGCCATTTACATTAGTAGGTTTAGGAAGAGAAGACATTACTACACTTGTCTATAGATAATAAAGAATGACAATAAACGGTATAAAACTATAATTTTTATATTATAGTTTTTTTTCTATTTGTATTATTTAATTAGAAAATGTTCTACAATAAATAAAAAAAGAAAGACTAATATCAGGTTGAGTAAAGAGTTAGTTTTGTAAAACGTAATTTCGAAGAAAACGATTGAGTAAATACTATATACAAGTTACAATGCTATCGCTATATATGTATATTAAAGTATATATATTATAACAGATAATGATGACGAAATTTCTGTAACCTAAAACATTAAATTAAAATACTTGATATTAAAACGGTTAAAGATTTCCGACAAAGGTATTATGAAGCAAATCAAGTTTCTGTATGCTCTGTATGCACAAAAGTCGGAAATCGTGTGTACGTATGTACATTCATAGATATTCTATTTTTATTTGTGTTACTAAGATGGCTATAAAAATAATATATATTTGTATATAAATTTTTTTAACCTAACTACATATCTACAGTAGCTGCTATAGAAATATTTTCTTCTTACCCAATTCTTGGGAAGAAAAAAGGCTAACAATCAATTATAATTCAATATTATAATTCAATATAATTTTTATAATAATATACAGTATATACTATACAGTATACAGTATCTAATATATACAGTATATGTAAAAAAATTAAATTTGTTAATACTATTATTTTTTTAAAAATTTATATATAGCCGATTACACAATCTACATCGATTTTCTTTATTGATTACAGTATTATTACAATTTGCAAAATTTATATAAAAAAAAATTTTTTTATTAAATTGTTATATAGTTTAATCTAAAATTTAACTATTAATCTAAATCTCAACTAAATTGTTTTATCAAAATATTAATTGATTTGTAACCGTAACCGCAATTAAGATCAGGTGTAACATAATTATTAAACCAATTTTTTTTTATAAAAACAAACTTTGCAATTAGGTTAGGGTTAAGGTTAGGGTTAAGATAAGGCTAGAAATAGAAAGAAGCATTGTTTATATCAAAATTTAGCAAAAAATTTTTTTTGTTAGAATATAAAAGATGGTTTCATAGTCAAAATTTTGAGTTATTAATGATTTCTTTGTTTTTGTTTTGATTTCATGTTACATCTGTCTTAAAATTTGACTAGCATGTAGAACCCAGCGTTGCTTGGGTTCTAGTTTTTAGTTTTTTTCTAATTCTTAGGTCTCAAATATATTAGCTCTTAGGCCCAGGATTTTAGATATTTAGATTTAAATAAATCTGTTTTAGTCAACTTAGATTTAAATAGCCTAGCATAAGTTAAATAAACCCATTATAAATTCAAATAGACTTACATATATTTAAATAAACCACATGGGTTTAAATAGACTTAATATAATCTTTATAGGTTCAAATAAACTTAATAACTCAAATTGGGTTTATTAATATAATTTTTTTTAAAAAAATTTATTATTTTATTTTTTTTAATTTTATTTTATATGTATATAAAGAAGAGATAGGTATTACAGTACACTTAAGAGTACCTAATAGTAAAAATTTTTATAAAAAGCATATTTATTTACAAGATTTGTTTAATTAAAATAG
>CAJVPY010006135.1:0-10803 GCA_910591965.1 Dentiscutata erythropus | reverse complement strand
TTTAGTGTGTAGATTTGATTAGATTAGTGTAGATAGATCTCCGTGAGACCATATTTCGACGTTAGGGGTCGATTTAGTCCCTCACAACGCGCATCGCCAGACCCAGATAGATAAGTATAGATCATCTTTGATCTGTTTTTTTTTTTATTTGTTTTTTTTTTTCTTTTACTTATCTTTACTTTTCTTCGCTTTCTTTACTTTCTTTAACTAATTTTTTTTTTTTTTTTTTTTATTTATTTAGCTTATCTTTCGTCGTGCTGTAGCTAATGTTGCAGTTGGTGTCGTCGTTGGTGCCGTTGTTGGTGTCGTCGATGTTGCCATTAGATTTACTCTGTGTTCAGCGGTTTATATTTCTCTAACTTGTCTTTTGTTTTCTTTAATGTTCTTGCATAGGGTGGTATTGCGTGTTTCACTTATATTTGTGCGGCGTTTTTTTTTTAGATGACCTTGTGCATTTTTCCAGTGTCTTTTGGAAGGATTTCGCGCATTTTCCAGAGTGGTCTTGTTTCGTCGCCACTGATATCGTCCGTTGGTGTCTCTTTTCGTCGCTGGTGTCGTCGTTCGTTGGTGCTTTGTGAGTCGTTCTTTAGGCCTTTTTCATCAATGGTGTGTCGTTCTTTGGTGCCTCTTTTCGTCGTTAGTTTTGTCATTTGTTGGTGCCTTTTTTCGTCGCTGTGCCGGTGCACCTTTTCGTCACTTGCTAGTGTTTTCACTTTGTTGTTTACTGATGTCATGCCAAGTTGATTTCGGTGGTGCTGTGTCGTGTTATTTCGCTAGTACTGTGTTGTACCGGTGCCGCGTCGTGCTGCCGTATCATACTATATTTGCTAAAGGTCGCTTAGGGTTAGAGTTAAAATTAGAAGATAGAGTGGGCTTAGGGTCAGGGTTAGAATTAGGGCTAGATAGTAGCGCAGGGTTATTGTTATACGGGTATAGTGTAGTAGTTATATGAGTTTAGTGTTAGGGCTAGGATTAGAAAATAAAGTGCGTTTAGATTAGATAGTAGCGATAGATTATGTAAGAGATAATTGTGTATTATGTAAATAAATATGAAATAAAGGAAATTCTTAATAATACAGTAATATAGGCTGTTCTCAAGCACCTCACTTAATTAGTCAGAAATTAAATAAATCAATTAAGTGAGTTACAACAAATCAACGAGATACAAACCACCTTTTTTCTCCAAAAATTTACCATTGATAAAAATCGCTTAAGCACTACTTTTACATTTTAACATATAAACATAATAAACAATGCATTCACAACAAAATTCACAACAAATTTCCAACCGGTCTAAAAAACTAGCCCCTTTATTTTTAATGCTCGAAGCTTTTAAAACAAATAATTGACACCTTAACCCATCTTTTAACATTTAACCAAACCGTAATGAATACTGCTATTCTATTTTTCGCTCATATAAACTTAATAAATTTTTTTTACTTCTTGTTGCTGCAAAGCAACTTTCGCTAATGATTCTATAAGTTGCTGCTATTGCAACAAAAGGTTAATATTGGTAAAATCATTAAAAGGAGAAGCCAACATAACTGAAGCTGAAGATTCAGCAGTCGGTTGAATAAAATTTTTTTTATTGGATTTTTTAGATATTTTAGCGGCATAACAAAGATCATGAAAAATAGAAAAAGAGTATGCTCAAGCATTTAATTCTATAAATATTGCCATTGATTGTGATGCTTGAGCATTCTCACGGGCATTCTTTAATCAATCGATTTAGATGCTTGAGAATGGCCATAATATAAATATATACTGTAACATCATCTACCCTAACTACTAACCGATTTATAGAAATATAATAAAACTTATATATTGTGTGACTTTCACCTGGGTAAAAATAAAATATGTCGGTATGGTAGTATGAGTATGTATATCAGTGATCAAATCAAATATTTGTCAAAGATATGTGAGCCGTGATTGTGGCCTACATATCTTTGACAAACATTTGATTTGATCACTGATACCATACTACCGTACCAATATTTTTTCACCACTATATGATAACAAAAATTATTGGCAATTTATTTGTTGATTCGAGTTTGTGTACCGGTAATTTTACTTAGTCGATCATGAGAAGTATAGTGTGGTCGGAGGTTAGGTTACATGAACCCTTTCGGTCAACCGATGATCCGAAAAATGTGTCATGCAACCTTTGCTTCTTTTGATTGGTCAATAGGCCAGAGATATTTAGAAAAACCCATATATATATATTATTTTTTTAAAATTCGGCAGTCTTGCCTCAACTTTATTAGGCTTTATAATATTATACTCTGAAATATTAAAAATTTTTGAAGGGTATAAACTCTAACGACACCTAAATTACAAGTATTAGCTCACCCAGCTCATTGTAACCAGAGTCCAAATTACCCATGTGTGACCTGCTATAGGCAGGATTCTTCTTCAAAATATTCTTTTCTGCACTTGAAAAGAATAAATCTTCACTGAAAGGTTCCCACTGGCTCGTCAAAACTACCTATCCTTTCTTCTAAACTTTTTTCACCTAGATCCAGACAGAATAGTTTATCTCTTACTTTTCTGTAAGAGAGCTGACAATTATCAGGTGATTTTCTAGGGGGGAGGTCAAAAAAATTAGAATTTTATATATGAGACCTAATAATTTATATATTAAAAGCTAGAGGGGGGTAAGCCTCTAATAAAAAAAAATCAGGTGATAAATGACACTGCCCTAAGAGAAAAAAAAATATGCCACATCTATGAAAGAAAACAAAACTATCTAGGAAAAGAAAGAGAAAAACAAAAAAAAGAAAAAAAAACATTTAATCGAAAAAAAAGAGGTCCTAAATATGGTTCTATCATAATAGGAACTAAATTAAAAGAGCAGAAAAAAGACATAGGAGTCCTGACGAACCACATTAAAAAAAAAACAAACAAAGGAAACAAAAAGAAGAAAAATACACTATTATAACCCATGCCAAGTATAAAGGTAAAAATTATATCCTAATTGCAACTAATTAATATATTTTAGCTATAAAGCTTTGCTTTAACGTTAGAACTTGTTTCGAACATGTCACCAGGATTGGGTATCTCCAAAACAGGGTTATCGATCTTGTCTCCGTATCGTAGCATCATAGTGATAAACAAAACAAACACATAGTTGCATTCTACTGAGTTTGTTTGAATTAGATAAGTGTAAACAATGCTAATCTTTTGGAGGGGGTAAGCTGGAATGCCCACTTTTTGATAAAATTTTTGTGAGAATGGCAAGAAGGTGGAGTAGAGGAGAAAAACCACTTGTATACAAAATAAAAGAGTATGAGTTTCTTTTACTAGAATAAACTGAGGCCACACCAGAGAATGCACAGTACTAAGTTTTGTTGGTGAGTGATAAACTCTGAGCTTGTCAGCAGTTAGTGTATGAGAACTATCTCTAAATGACAAGTGCTATGTCTGTCACCACAGTGAGTGATAAACTCTAAAAAAATCAGCAGATAGCGTATGAGAACTATCTCTAAATGATAATTGCTGTTCTAAGGTCTCTTTTCTCATATCTTATTATGTCTAGTATAGCCATTTGTATTTTTTCCTAGTAAAAAGTTTTTTGGAAATTTTTGGTAAAAGTGATCATTAAAAAGAGTTCTGTCTATGAAAGAATAAATATTAAGTATTTATTTATTATTAAAATCTATTAATATTTTTTTTTTTTATTTATTTTTTTTTTAAATTTGACGGCCATGTCACATGTCTGCTTTATTGATGAGGTATTACATTTCCCGAAAGAATTGTCTAAATTATATCATGCCTTATGACAAAAAATCTGGAATGTGGCTCACCCGGTTTCCAATTGAACCTATGTGCGACTTGCCAAAGATAAGTTCAATCTCCCTGGTTAGGTTCGGCTTACTTCACTTCAACTGACCCATCACCGGATCACTAACCTAGTTCACCAGCCCGTTATAATTGCCTTTTTTCCCAACCTTCTTCTCCTAGCCTCCTAGATAGAAGAACTACCAATAAAAAACAAAAGAAAAAAACAAATACGAAATAAAAAGAAAACTAAAAAGGGGGAAAGTCTAAACTAAACGAAACTAAAAAAAAAACAAACAAAGTAAAAAGGAAACAAGAAGAAAAGGCCAAAAAAAAGATGGCTATGATGACACTAATATTGCCTGTGTTAGGCTATAGAAATTATATAATGTTGTATAGTAAAAAAATCTAATCTAATACTATATGTATTAAAAAAAGTAGAAAGAAAAAAGAAAAAACATCTAATGTTAAGAAATTTTTATACGTGATCCCTCTGATCCCCTATACTATAAACAGCACCATCATTGTTTATTTGGTAAAGCAGAATCCAAATAAGCTCATGGGAGGTTCCATTTTGGTAGACGCATCCTAATTTGGATAGAGTAAACACTGCTGATCTTTTGGAGGGAGTATGTCAATTTTCCCAAAATTTCTAAAAAAATTTCAAAATTGTGAAAATATGTTTGTAGATATATAGTTGCAGGTACTTCTAAAATTTTAAAGAATGTGTTAGACCACTGGAACTTTGTTGTTTCCCCTGTGTTCTTCTTTGAAGTAATAGCCAACTTGCTTTGTCAACAAAAATGAGCAAGTTTACTACCGCACTTCATCAAGATTTTTATACAAGGGCACCACCTACCAGTTATCTTGTATAATAACGCTCCTGGCTTGCATGCCGAACGTCTACTTTAGAGGAGTCTCTTAGAAAAGCAGTTAACCTCTAGACAAACTGCAAGGAGGCCACGTCTCTTCAACAAAAGTTCTGTTTTCCGTTTGTTAAATTTTAGCTACAAGTGATCGTCAGGAAGAGTTGCTTAAAAATCTATTAATATTAATTTGTACTTATTAATTTTAGTTTATATATTTTTAGATTTTAGCTTAATAATAATATTTAATATTATTTATTTTTTTAGTATAATTATTTTTAATTATTTATAAATATTTTGTATTTATTTTTTTTAACTTTAATATTATAATTATTTTTTTTTATAAAACTATTTATATAGTTGATTTAATATATATAACTAGATGCTGAGAAAAGGCTCTAATTGATAATAAAAAAGATCTTTGAAAAATTAAATTTTATATTATAAATATTATAATAAATTATAAAAAAATACAAAATTTAAAGAGCTATATTACGAAATTTTATTAATATAACTATAGTCAAACTCTGGTTCTCTATTATTTTCTTGATAATATTTTTTTTTAATAATTACTTTTTCTAAAAAATTTTACTAACAATTATTTTTAAATATTTTATTTTCCAATAGTACTTTTATTTTTTTGACATTTTTCTTTCTTTACTATTTTTATTTCTCTAGTAATTATTTTTACAATGATTGTTAAAGTAATTACTATTAAAAAATAAAGTGTTAAAGAAATAAAAGTGTAATAAATTAGCTATTAGAAAAATGAAAGTGTCAGAAAAATAATTGCAATAAATTTTTTAAGAGAAGTAATTGTTAGAAAAAACAATATTAGAGAAATGATAGAAAATCTCAGACTTTTCTAAATATATTTTATCTAAATGCAGCACCTCTCTAACTGTATAATATAAGTTTAAACCTATAGTGAAATTTATAGATAAATGCAATTTTCTTATTCTGTAAATACAGTTAAACCTCTATAAGTGCACACTCTCTTTACATGCACACCATAGCCTAGTCCCAAGCTCGTAACTTAAATGCCCTCTATGTTCTGCATATGCAATGATTTTGGGTTTCATGCATATTAAAAATTTCTCTATAAATACACTCACATGATGATTACATTATGATAGCCAATCAGAAGTCTTAAAATTAAATAAAATTTACGAATTTAATGTTCTTAAATAAATATTTTAATGTTCTTGAGAATATTAAAAAAATAAGTGTTGCCAAAAGAAAACCCGACAACTTAAATATAGTCTATATTTAAATTGTCAGGTTTTTTTTTGGCGACACTCAAATATTAAATGGTCGAAGGTTAATTATATAATACATATATTAATATTATAGTCTTGTGATGATCCATGCTAAATTTATTAGCTAATCCCTAAATACACACCCTCTCTAAGTGCACATGCATGCCTGTTCCCGAGGGCGTGCACTTATAAAGATTTTACTGTATAAGCTAATTGTCTGGTTTATTTATAAAAACTCCTTCTATAAATATATCTATATAATTACTTGCCAATTAAATTTAGGGAAAATCTATTTGTTACTGGCGGTGATACGGTGACAATGCACTATCACGTAATAAACCAAATTTGACTAATAAAAATTCAATATAAATTAATTAACAAATTAATAGCTTAATATTAATAATTAAAAAAATTTTAAGTTTATTACCGAATTTAATATACTTTAAATTTAAAAGCTCAAAGTATAGTATTTTTTTTAATAACTATTTACAAATATAATGTAACTCGATAATATTTATTTTCTAATAATTAATCTAATTGATTTAAAGTTATATTTAATTTAATTTAATGCTAGCATTTGTTGAATTAAATACTATCTCTGACTAGTCAAAATAGATTACGTCGCCCTTAAAGATAAAAATTTTGTTTAAAAAATTGGTTTAAAAAACATGCATGATTTGATCTTAATACTAACTTTAATTATATGCATTGTTTAATATTTAGTTAAAAGCCCATAGCTTAAAAGCGATTGTATTGAGTAAAATTTCCAGACTAAGAGTGTTCTCAAGCATCTTTTACAATTTAATTAGCTAGTAAAAGAGAGTCTCTAATCATTCTTTTTCTTCATTGGGATAATGAACTTGATCAGTTCAACTAATTACTATTGGGCTTCGATTATTAATCTAGATGCTTGAGAGTACTCTAAATCTTACAAGCTAAATAAAAACAAACTTAAAATCATATATATAGATAATATATTATATATAGATAGAATTAGTAATTTTGTAATTATATCAATGCATAATATATAATTTGAAAAAAAAACTAACCGTATTAATTCTGGTCAATAAAAAATCTAATGCACTTTTTTAGTAAAAATAAAGATTTACGTACTATGTATGTATTAATATAATTTTAACTTCGTTGTATGTACTAATATATATAATAGATTTTCAAAATTAGATACTAAATTAAACTAATAAGAGTAATATGTATAATAATAATTAGAATCGTATTGAATTTAAGAGAATTAGCAATACATAATTAAACTTTATTAATATCAGCTATTAGACTATACTTATCCTATTTAAAGATTACTAATTTTTTCTTTAACTCTAATACAATAATTCAATTATACTATCATTCATTTTCATCTCTATAATAACCTTCTATACTTATTTATCACAAGTTGATGCATAATGTCCGACAGCTCCACATTTGCCACATTTATTTTTTGCAGGTTTGTTACTTGAAGTTTTAATTTTGGTTTGTGGTAATTCAATACTGCTTTTCAATCACTTAGTTGAAGGTTGCCCTCTATGCTGTTTTTCAATCAGATTTTCAACTTGACTGGGGTTAAAGTTTTCTTGATCATCATCTCTTACATAAGATAGTCTTTTTTCTTCAGCAAACCAATTATTAAGACTTTTTTTAAGGCAATAAAGAGAATCACCACCTGATTCAACTGCAGTGCGAACTGCCTTTCGGGCAAGATTAAATGTTTCTCCATAATCACATCTTTTTTGAACAGTATGACAAACTTCTGGACTAAAAACATCATCTCCACATAGCTTAATAATTTGCTGCATAGAAAAAAACTTTGGACAAGATAAGTAGTTCTCATTTGGTTCTATTGCACAAGTATTCATGTAGAGTTGTTCGCCCAAGTCTAAATTATGCATTTTTTATTTTTATACCACTGCATAGGTATTAAAGTTATATGAAAAAATGCAGCATTATCAATAGCCAATATATGCCAAAATGCTGACATATTATGCTATAGTTAATTAATAGTATGCATGTACATAAATGTGAGCGGTCAGTAAAAATAGTAATGAAGTTTCTATGGATGCAGTTGTATCGTTGAACCTCATATATCTTAATAATATTATTTGAAGAGAGGTTCTCTAAAAGAGAGGTTAGATGAATTTTTTGTGAATCATACTCTTCTACATTAGGTTTGTCATCAGGTAATTAGTTGCTACTTATTTTGGAATAATAATAAAGCGATTGAGTAATTTCATGTCTCTGTTGTAAAAGCATCTCTTCTGTTAGATTTTCTTCAAGAACACAATCTATTTGAGGAAAACATTCTGCAGATACACCACTCAATTGCACACTTGCATTGGTATAGTTCCATTCAGTGTGATCAATATATTGTGCTTCATCACATAATCGCATATCTAAAATATTAGCAAGCTCACATAGGCTAGGTTAGTCTTGAAGTATATTTTTGATTACAGAATTTTCTCTTTCAACTCGTGATGTAGATATAATACCAGCAGTAAAAAATTTAGTTGTATATGCCTTAGCCCACCTTTCTTTACTAAGATAGAGTTCAAAGTTAAGATAGTCAACAGCTTTTGGATATTTTGTGATGAGTTTATGCTACTATGATTCAAAGTCTGCATGAGAAAGTGCATTTCGACATGCATAGAAATCTTTTAAAAAATCATTGTAAGTATTACTGAGAGGAGCCTTGAGGTTGCAAGTAAGATTTTGTAAAATATGATAAAGGCAATAAAGAGGATATGTGTCACTATATTGACTGTCTATGGCGGCATCTATACCAGGATCAGCATCAGTGATAAAGACTCGTGAAACATGATTAGTAGCTTTTAAAGTAGAGAGAAGGAGCCATTTATACGTTTCTTTTGTCTTATCATTCACTAAAGCTTGTGCGACAAGATGGGTATGAAAATAGTTGTTAACTGCTACGAATAGAGAAAGGGGCATATTATACTGATTGGTTTTATAAGTATTATCATTTAGTATAATGTCATGATAAGTAATCTATCATTGAACTTGGTCTGGTGACATCCAAAATAATTTATCCAGACTATTTGTCTCTTGATGGAGTTTCCAAAACACTTCCCACCCATGTTTTTCAGCTTTTTTAGTAAGTAGGTGTTTTAGAAGTTTTGCAGCATTATTTTCTTTATGATCTATTCTTTTATATTTCTGTATTAAATTATGCAAGTCTCTTGGGTGAATTGTGAAGTTAGAAAACTTTGCAAATAAAAGCCGATATTGAATTGTTGCGCTTAAATTGCCTTCGACTGTATAGAAGCGAACTTTTTGTACAATATCATCAGGGAATGTTCTATATTTTGAAGTATATAAATTTGCCCTCGGGCTAATTGTATGATTATGACTAAGTTCTAGTGATGTTATACTAATAACTGCAGTTTTTTTTGGAAAAGACATATTAACATGCCAACGACAGCCTGATCTTTTAGATTTGCTATTCCTTTGATTTTCTGGGATTACAGTTTTTTTGGGTTCATAAGTACCTTGATAGCCGCATGCAAAAGTGCGTCTTTGTTAAGTTCTTTCTGGAGGTGGATCTCGTTCATTCCTGATCTTAATTATAATAAAATTTTATTGCCAGGCATAATCGTTTAAATACTTATCAACCTCGTCTCATGACTTAAAGACTTGTCCAGCATAAGGCGGTGCAATAATCGGTCATTGAAAGAAAGAACTAAAATATTCAATAGGTTAGTATCTTGTTTATTATAAATAAAAAATAAAATTACAGTGAGTAGTACATACTTCGTGGTCATTATAGCTTGATATTCTGGCTGTAGTATTTCATCGTTGCTATAATCACTAACAGAAATAAAAACTATTAATATTAAATACTATAAGATATAGTCATATTACTGTGATGTGATGATATTAATATCAACTGTTCAATAGCATCTAAATCATTTGATAAATTTTCAGAATTAACTATAGGATTGATACTATTTAATGCATTTGGATAATAACTGTTGTTTGTAACCCTTTGTCCATTAAAAATATCATTCATGCCATTATAAATTCTATCAAATATATTGTTCAAAGTATTAAAGATATTATCATAATCATTATTATTAATAGTATTTAGATTGATTTGGCTACTGAATTGTTCTTCATCATTGTTACTAGACCATACACCATTATTATCACTAGTTTGAATAATTTCGTCATCACTATAATGTATTTTGTTGCTAGGATATATTATTTACTTATGTCATTTTAAGTATTATTATGAAAGAAAGGGTTTATATGAATATTATAAAAAAAAAATCACAAGGGTAACATTTTATCGCCAACAAATCTAAACCACCTAAAATCTAAATCACCAACTTCCAACAGCCAATCTCAACTCAAAACCTAAACACATAACCTCTGAAAAAAGAAGTTATTTAATTAGAATACTTTTTGTTTAGTACAATACACATTAAAATTCGAAAAATTATCCTTTACCTAACTCTGTAGCTTAAGAAAGCAATTTCTTCACTTGTGCAATATGGTACATACACATATATATACAATAGTATATCATAGTTACATAATAGTATGTATATTAGAGTTACATAGAAGCTTTCGTGAGTTAAAACTATAAAAATTTTGATGGTCACATTATAGCAGCCGCTTCAGATGATCTTACTTCATCATGTATATAGTATGTATATATGTACGTACGTACGTATCAGGGACATGTAAAAATTTGGATATCAAATCGCAAATCTTTATTTGGGTATCAGCAAAAATTTGGAAAATTTTGGATTTTGGCCGGTATTACGAAATTAACTTTATAATTTAGGCCATGTCACATTGGGGTGTGCTGTCAACTATGTAGATCAAATCTATGTGTGGTACCATATAAAAATTACTTATTGGAGATTTTTTAT
>CAJVPY010006134.1:0-10804 GCA_910591965.1 Dentiscutata erythropus | reverse complement strand
TCACAGCAAAACAAGGCTTAGGGACATTTGAGTTTTGTATAAATATTTTGTAATAATTTCATATCTACAAATATAAATCTTTAAATTATAAAAATATTTGCTTACTTATAATATAAACAAGCAAATATTTTTGTAGTTTAAAGGTTTATATTTGTAGATATGAAATTATTACAAAATATTTATACAAAATTCAAATGTCCCTAAGCCTTGTTTTGCTGTGACACTCCCCATATAGTGTTCTGAAATAAGAAATCGTTTCGCTTCATATTAGTAAGAGAGACTAATAATGTTCATAAAAAAAAAAAAAGAAGCTGATTACAATAAAAAAAACTTTGATTTACGTATCGATGTATCGATTTTCTTGTTAACCTATGTATTGCAAATAAAGGAATTTTTATATGATTACTACTTAGTTGGTTAAGCCGAATCGTATATTATCGACTTAGCCGATATTTAGAAACCTACTTATTATGGAAGCTAAAGATTTAACGGTCGATCTGGTAAATTCAGAAACCAGATAGTGAAGAATCGAGTACTGAAGATAGTGAATCCGAATCTGAAATTTTAAGTACAAAAAAAACACTGAAATAATATATATTAATTAATTTTATGTTATAAGCTCTTGGTTGTCTTGAAAAGTCTAATATTCTTCCCAAACAAAAAAAATGCTTTCAAAGTATTGAATCGAACTTTAAACCTGCTTCCAAAAACTTGGAAATAATAAAATATCTTTTACTGATAGCATAAAAAATTCAAATTTGAATATTAATTGAATGTAATTTGGCTTAGGACTTGTAGCGATAATTAAATAAATTCTAATAAGTTGAATAAATATATATAAAAAATAACTTCGATTATTTCTTCAAAAATCTCGTGATTCAATTATTTTTATCGTTATCGTATGCGCAGATTGAAATTTAAAAAGCGATTAGATTCCCGCATTTTAATTCCGAAACCCCCTAATTAGTACAGTAGTAAGTTAAATATATAAAGATCGATTACTACTGGGTGAATTCAAAGATATCAACCGTTGTAAAGATTTGTTATTAACTTTATCTAATTTATCCGTGCTGATTTAGTAGAGAATATTTATTAATGTAGAGTTCCAACCTGGATAAATCCGTCATCCGTTTATCCATATCTACCGTAGTGCACTGACTAAAAGACCCCCATGTAAAATACCCGGGTATAATATATGGTGTAAAATTATGTAATTCTGGTAAAATTCCAAAATTTTGGCCCAGTAACAGTCAAAATATCCCCGGGTCTTTTAGTCAGTGCACTACGGGTAATTATCCAGATAATTCAAATCGCTCAGATATCCAGATAATCCGATAGGTATACGGATAATTAAACTGGATATCAATAGCGATAGTAAATGGATAATTTTAAAGAAGCCATCCAAATTTGTATTTCACGTGGTAACTCATGGGTCCACTCAACGGTCCACTCAACGGGTGAAAACTGGTTAGACAGATAGGCCCAATTACTATCTGGGTTCTATCAGGGAGACATTTTTTCAGACAGGTCTAATCACTACATACATACGTACGTACGTACAGCATGTAACTGATAGATTTTGTATGATAGCGATAGGACATCACTACAGTTATTTAATACAGTAGCTCTGACATTAGATTGCTTAAATGGAACTAAGTTGAACATACGTTTAATATTATAATGAACCTCGTTATAACAACTCACTAGAAAATTGGTTATAAGTACTGTATATATATTTGAAATTGAATACTGTATGTATTTACATTAACTTCAAGTATATATAAACAAAATCCGCTGATAAAACAATCTCCTCTGTAATATAATAGACTTTTTTAAATTTACGCTAATTTTTGATAAGTCACTAAATAGGGCTTTTTTTAATCACTAAATAAATCACTAAATGTCATCACATTATATATATATATGATTTTTATATTTTACCGCACATGCGTTGTGACGCACCTCATAAGATAGGGTTAGGGTTAGGGTCCGGCATGGGCCACCCGTTAGGCCCATTGGGCTTTTTTTTGAAAATTAATTTGGGCCACATCTCATAGTGCTAGTCACGTGGTGATTTATCATGTGACTGGCACTTTTAGGATTAACTTTCCAAAAAAGCCCAATGGGCCTAACGGGCCGGACCCTAGTTAGGGTGAGGGTTAGTGGTTAGGGTTGAGCGCTTTAGCAAAAGGCCCTAACCCAAAATTTTGCAAGGAATTTTTTTTGTTAGAATACGAAAGGTAGTTTCATAAGCGAGATTTTGAGTTACAAGTGTTTTTTTTTAGAAACATCGCTATTTTTTCGATTTCGCGTTACACCTGATCCTACTATCTGATTGGTTGATCATATGGGTGCGTTACAGCGCATGTGCGCTAAATTATATAAACCTATATATATATATATAATATGTAATAATTAGTAATCGTTATAATCTTTTTATAAAGGACTAATACTAGCAGAGATATAATAAGGTCCTGTTTAGGGACTTATCAAATTCAGAATCATCAATTCTTTATAAAGAGTTGACTGTATTTGGGAATCAGTCTGAGGGAAGTCTTGGCTATCAAACTGTATCTATAGAAAAATGTTAAGTATAGTGCAGTGAAAGACGAAATTGAAGAATAATAAAATATGTATTAGAAAAAGTTGCACTTGTGTAAATTTTTACATTTCAAATGCAGCAGTTTACGAATTTATGCCAATATCCATAAAAGTTAAAGATTTTTCTTAATATTTATTTTAAATGAATTTTAAGTTCTTTGGTCATGCATTTATACGTACTCTGCGGATTCATACGTATCGATATTGATTATTGTAATTACTAATTTTAGATAGATAAATTTCTGTATTAAAAAAAAACGGTCATTTGGTGGTGAACAAAAAAAGTGGATTAGTGTGTTAAGTTCGTCCTTCACAATTAAAAAACAAACAAATTAATTGTTTAGAGTCTATTCAAAGAGTTTAATTTTTGCATTACTTTAATGTAAATATTATTCGTTGTTTGTTTATTATATATATTCTTCTAAGTTCTTTTCTGTATAAACATTTAGATTAGGAATATTTCACGTGATAAATTGTGTGAAACTGTAGCATTTAGGCGTATATAAATACTTGTGCTTATTTCATTTGTTACATTGCAGTTCACTCTTTTTTTCATCATATACGATATTTATCAAGCAATTCATTTTATAATGTCTTTGATACCTGTTGAAATTCTTCGCTTAGTTTTTGGACTTTTATCTAAAGATAAGAAGTCTTTACGTTCTTGTCTTTTAGTGAATCGAACTTGGTGTGAAAGTGTTGTTTCAATTTTATGGAATGATCCATTTCAATTTATTAATGAACCATCTTCTTTAATCATTCAAACACTTATTTCGTGCCTTAATGAACCCGAATTAGAAGTTTTACAGAATCGAGGAATCAATATAGAAGATTTAATAATGAATAGACCTACTTTTGATTATGTGACTTTTATGAGACATCTAAAATACGTTAATTTATATGATTCAACTTCAGTTTGGCTAATGCAAAATTTAGGTCAAGAGGGTAAGAATTATCCCCTCGAATTTTTTGTAACCAGAGAACTTTGTAAGCTTATAATGAATCGTTGTAAGACTCTTCTTACTTTATCTATTAGCACTGAAGGCATGGTATATTTTATTGATGAGAATGATTATGTATCGATACCATGTTTTCCTGGTGCTAGTACTTGTTTATCTCTTCTTCAGGAATTCACGTGTTGTGGAGCATTTGATAAGAAAGAAATTTTTAAGACTATGGCTAAGTCATGTAGAAATATTCGATATTTATATATCGATTATTATTTGGATGATCGTAAAACTGCGGCTCCTTCGGAGCTGGTAAAACTTATCAAAAGTCAACAAGCTTTAATAGGATTCAAACTTGCTATATTTGATAGAGTATCTGATATTGTTTCTGCTTTGAAAAGTCAAGAGAAATCTTTAACATATGTGGAATTTCGTGGTATTGAATTTGAGGATGATGTTACATTTGAATCACTTGTGAATTGTACCAATTTGAGGTCTTTTTCTTTATTATCATGTGATAGTGTGACTGACAAAACATTAGAACCTTTAGCAACTGCTTCTTTCCCTAAATTGAAAACATTTATCTTTAAAATTTTACCGAAACCTCCTGCTACTGTATCATCATTTATTCGCAGTAATTGTATTAGTTTACAAGAATTAATTTTGGACTGGCAACAAATCACCGATCCAGCTGATGATCCAGAAATTATTGAGACTATCATTGAGCATTGCCCTAATATAACAAGTTTTGACGCTCATTTAAAGATTCCACAACAATTAATTCCTTTCCTACGAGCATGCACTGAATTAAGAAGTTTAACTGTTCATGGTAAAGAGCGAGTAGTTGCCGATGAACTCTTACCGCAACTTGGTCCATTAATTCCTGCGAATATGTTTAAATTAAATATATGTGCTATTTGGACATTTACTCCATCAGCATTACAAGAATTTTTAGATACATGTATTGCTCCATTAGAATTTTTAGGTATTCGAGAATGTTATGATATAACAGATGAACATCTAGACATCCTTTCACGGTACGCGGAAAAGGGAACATTGAAATATTTGAATATTAAGGCTGCATCAAGGATCACAAAAGAAGGATTAGAAAATATCTGTAGAGTTGTTGATGTTATAGAGCACGGTGACCCTTCTTAAAGCATTGGTTCAAGCTAAGATGTTATTTGAAAAAGAAACTATTACAATAGCGTGAGTGTTGGTTATACATAGTAAAGAATATAAACAAATGAGAAAAAATTTACATTTTATATATTTTCATTACTTTTTTGTAGACTAATTTATTTTACAAATTTTTGTTAATTAATCAGTATAAACATTATAGAGCATTACTTCTTTAATTCTAGCTATTTTTATGTAAAATTTTTTTTGATTTGTTTACATTTCTCGCGATTTAACATTTATAACTGTTGTTAAACTTATATTTTTTATACGAATAAATTATTGCTATAAATACAAATTGAAATAGATATAGTTGACTGAGTTTTGCGTAACTTTTTTTTTTAGTTATATCTAAGTTAAAAATAAATTATTAACATAATAGATTTGCAATAATACCATTGAATGCGTACGATATTTTTATTTATATATCTTCATCTTTTATGGTTTCATAATTATTATCCACTAATGTATTTAACTGAATAAAATACAAAATCAATTTATATAAATTTAGTTTACTCGATATGTAGTAACATCAAGACACCGCAGATTCTTACACGGAAATAACAAATTACAAATATCCATCCAATTAATATGCTTTATTTTATTTTATCTAATGTGGTTTTAATATCATATAATATTATTAATAATATTCCCATTGTATTTAATGATTTTTCCAAAATCTATATTTTTATATAATACTATACATAAATGTACTAATACTAGCTAAAATTAAAATATAAATTACTTTTGAGGGAATTTTTTTTTTTTTTGTTTCGTTTTTGTTTTTTTTTTTTTTTTTCCTATTTTTATATAGACGTATCTATCAAAAACCTTCGAAAATAGATAATCTACATGAATATAGTATCTTTCCCCACCATATCGACAATCCTCATCTCGTTATTATTTAATAGCACATACATCCTCGCTGGTACTGGCGTTGGCCTAAGACATGTTGTCTGTAAAACAAATTCACGCGTCGTTGGTGGTGGAAATGAATCATTAAGTGGTGCTGTATTTTCAAGCAAGAGTTTTATAAAATTATTTACATTAATCTTGAGTATACACAAAATTCTATTTTATCTATTTACATACCAACAGAAGAAAACAATTCGTATACGCTTTCACGCTCTTTCCCATCGGAAACTTGACTTTCTGGTATTTCCAAAAGTTTTTCAACAAGAGAATACTGTTTAGGTAACTATAAATTTATCGTTTAGATATAGTAAAATTTTCGCAAAAAAAAAAAAAAAAAAAAAGTTGTTAAAAATGTTGATTACCTTTCGTAAGAGTGAAATTGCTTTACCAATTAATAATTCATTTTGTCTTATCATTTGGATTATCCCATCACATGAGACATTTTCTGAGCTGTCATTTGTAATTATTAGTTATTGTAACTGGCGATCAGAAATTTACAAAGTTTATTCACCCTATATCATTCCATGGGAATCTAGTCAGTTCCTTCATCAACATCTCCAAGCCAGAAGCTACTTGTTTGATATTCTTGGTGACAGGATGAGATACTAATGTGTCATATGCGATAAGAAACATTGTAGGCAAGAGCCTGGTTTTATAATAAGCAAGATATAAGATACCATAAAATATTTCAAGAAATGATAACAAGATAAAAATAAGGACCAACATTTTAAATAAATCTTTTACGGATAAATGCTCCAAATAATGAAACGCCTAAATATAAATTGCAATCAATCTTATAGTAAAAAATTATCATTTTTAAATTGAATTATATAAATGCGTTATACCTTCTCTCCTTCCAGAGAACATTTGAACAGCGGATTTTGACGTGTCGCAGGTATTCGCTGAGCACTCTAAACATTATGCATAATGATGCCTTATTTTCAATAAGTCACAAAATAGTTAATTGCAATGTATATATTATTTTACCTTCCACAATTCTTGCCATAAATTGCCCTCTTCCAACATTCGTTGGCTAAGAGTTCCCTTGTTTGGATTATCGTTATCGGGTATCCAATCACGTGGAGAATGCCATCGAATAAAGTCTTCCAAGATAGCATGGGGGTTTGCTGCTTTGAAAGCCTGCATATCTGAACGAGAATTATAAAAAGATCAGATCAGATAAACATCCATATTCAGGAGCTTAAAGTGCTTACCAGACAACAATTGCGCCGATTGCATTTGAGCTCGTACTTTAGTCGCATCTTCTGATGTGCCCAATTTTTCAAATATCTCCTCTTGTTCACGTAACATATCTTCGGTCATGAAACCAACTTCCTATAAATATTAGTGTCGAACAAATTTACCAAAGGTTATAATCAAATATAGTTGAAATCGAAATTACACATACCTGAGTTTCTGGTACCCAAAGAGGTTCACCGGTTTCCAATAATGTGAGATCATTGAACGGATGCAAAAGACCTTCTCTTTCATTTTCACCATTTACCTCTCTATGAACCTCATCCTCGTTTATTGTAAGCTTTTCTTTATCAAATTCTTTATTTGATTCCATGCTGACTGAATAATCAAGTTTTACATAAGATTCTGCCAGATGATCAGAAAAGGATGGTGGCGTTGATGAATACGCTTGACCCTGGGAATATGAAGATGATCGTCGTGAACGAAATAAATTAGATTTGGTGCTTTTAGGAATTCGTAGAGGAACAGTTGGTGCCTCATTTTCATTTATCGGATCAAAGAAATCATCCTCCGAAGAACCATCATAATCTTGATGCACTGATTCAAAATCTAAGCTGGGAGAATTAACATGCTAAGAATAAATATAGGTTTGCAAAATAAATATTTAAGTATTAAATTTAAACTGAAAAAAACGGTAAACCACTATACATCTTACATTCGAATATTTCCCTCCATTAGTTGCTGTAGTTGCTGTGCTTATTATATCAGCGTGACTAGTACCATTCGAATTCTCTGGTCTCACAACCACCATTGACGCTGAAGGATCTATATTAATTTCATCATCCTCCGTAATATGATCATATAGTCGAACCAGAAAACTATCGGAGTTTGCCATTTTTGGATCCAAGCTGGAAGATTTATCTGGCTTTATAGAACTAGACTCTAATGACCCAAAAGAATTACTTTCGGGCAATTGCTCTTTAGATGAATTAAAACTTGTAGATAAGGTTGGATTATTTTTTTGAGATTGCCGTAGACGTTCAATACAACAATTAATCATGCACAATTTTTGATGAACAAGATTAAATCGCATATCAATTCCAATAGTGGTATTGTCATTTTTACTACCACTTTTATTTTCAATAGTTGAGCCATTTATATCTCGATGAAAAGGCAAAGAACTTGAATTATCGGACCAGTTAAATATGCTAACGTCGGGTATGGGATCGTTTCTCTCCCAATGCCACCGGATACGCTTAAGTACTTCGTTCCAAACTATTTTCAAGGATCCTAAAAGCGAATAACTTCTGAAATTAGATGCTCTAGAGACTGTTTCTAATAAATACTCGAGGAGATTCCACATAAAAGACTTGTATGGTACAGTCCTTGCATGATTAAAATGAAGGCCTAGCGTTGCTGCAGAAAGAAGAGTAATACCACTTGAAGTTTTAATACCTTCAGAATTATATGGTGTAGGCCTTTTATTTCGTGGCACATTAAATAATACTCGTAATATATTATCGATATCTACATCATCCATATCAACAATTAAGCCAGTAGATTGTCGGACATAACGAGCTGTCTCAAACAAATCATAATTATTGAAGCTACCTGGCAAATCGCGGTTGGGTATTTTCCTTGGTTCTCTATTATTTGAAGTTTCCAAATTATTGTTACCGCTATCAATAATCCAAGAAGAAATTGTATTATCTATAAGGCTAGACAATAAGCCATGTAAATTGTCTTCTTGATAAAATTTACATTTCAACAGCCAAATAGAAGCACCCATAGCATCCATTTCAAAATAAACATCATTGTCTAAATATGTATGACTTGGTGCAGAAGGAAAAAAAGCGGTAAGCGATATTGATTCAAGTGGATCGCTAATTGGTCCAAAAGGTAAATTTGTTGTCGAAACAACCGGTGAAACAAATTCATCAGAAGATGGTTGCGAAAAATTAGACGTATCCTTTTTATCCTCATTCTCAAACATGCTACCATTTTGCCTTTCAAATCCTTTAAAAAAATCTTCTTCAAATGAAGCATCTTTACCGCTTGAATTATTAAGAGAAGTAGGCTGAATATCGTCATAATCAAGATTTTTCCAGTCTTGGTCATCCAAATTTTGTAACTCATAAGTGAATAAGCCAGCAACGGAAATTCCAAGATGCGGCATCTTGTCTAATTTAGGTTCATCAATTTGATCTGTTTAACCAAAATCATATGATTGTCAGATCTAGGTATGTTATCAATTAAGTCTAATTTTCGTATTAGCACAATAAAAATTAAATAATCTTGATAAATTTTTTTCAACTAACTCACCGAAAGGCAATTGATTTAAATCCATTTTTTCAATAAAGAGATCTGTTAAACCCGCTAAATGTGAATAGCCAGATGGAATCTCTCGAATGTAGGTAGTACTAAACCTTATTTCTACCTCACTAGCATCATCCACATTTTTTGACCCATCTTTGTTAAACCAACACATATAACCGGCATATAATAAATTTGTAATCTGGCCGGTTGGAACAAAAACAGGGAGCTTACATTTTATATTATGAAATACAATGGCAAAAGATGAAAGAAGAATTTTGGTAGTACTAAGATCAATTGTACTAGATTTTTGAGTGGATCCAGAAGAAAAAATATCGGTCGGTGTCAAAACTAAAATATGAGTAAGACCAGTCCATCGATGAATTGTACTTAAATTTACTGACGATAAGTCATGTGAAATATTAGGAAGAGTGTGTGGAAGGAATTCAGAACTAGGTGAAAATGGATCAGAATTTGGAGGAAAAAGTGTTGTTGTAGGTGGAGGGGGGAAATGTTGTGAAGGAGAGCTGCTTTTAGAGAGTGAATTAAATTCATTCCAGCGTTTTATTGGGTGATAGTGATAAGATAAAGTATAAGACTTATCCTCAAGAACAATTATTTCTCGTTTCACAAAAGGATCTATACCTCCAACCGTCTTAGTATATGTTTTATGACTAAGAGGTGGTAAATTCGATTCGTCAAATATTCCAAGTTGGCCGTCTGTTACTTTCCAGCCCACTAATATTTCTTCAACAGTAGTTATAAAACGTTCCCACTGTGAGGCTGCTGTATAGTCGACAAACTCAAAATGTTCGTCGTCGTCAATAGGAGAGGTCGGACAAGAGACATCCATTTGTTAAGAAACGGCTTTTATGATATTGAATTTTCGGGACACATATAACGTTATTGTGATATTGTTGGGCGAAGAAAAAAAAAAAATCATTTATATATTCAGGAATTTGTGTAATGTACACGCACACGTACGTACGTACGTACGTACACGTATTATTTTTCTATTATACTTTTCAGCCAATAATGAAAGACGTATGTATTGATATCGACGCAGTATTTCTAAAATATTATTTTTACTACAATTTGTCTTATTGTCCGGGGGTTCAATTAAAAAATATTAATAATATAGTATAAAAATTTTTTTAAATAAAAATTTAAACCTATAAAACTTACTTTAAATTTTATGTTTTTGACTATAAAAATTTTTTATTTTTTATTACAGTATAATTTTTTTTTTCTTTTAACCTCGCACTAATTTTTATTAAACATAAGGGGGCTTATACTTTTTTTTAATAGCAATACCTGGCTGCTTTTTTAAAAGTGCCCGAATATAGTTATTGCACTACTGCAGATATATTGAAGTATATTTTTTTTAAATATTTTATTATTAAAATTTTGACCATCATCAGCAAAAATATATATGCGTAAACTTTCGTAAGTTTTTACAGTGCGTAAGAAAATCGTAAACCTACATAAAATTTAGCATAAAACTACGTAAATCTTACGGTGCGTAAGAAAATTTACGTAAAAATTTTATGTTGGTTTACGTATATCTTACGCACTGTAAAAACTTACGAAAATTTACGGAAGTATATAAAAATTTATAAATCCTAAAATTTAAATCTCAAGAAAAATAAAAC
>CAJVPY010006133.1:0-10804 GCA_910591965.1 Dentiscutata erythropus | reverse complement strand
GGGTCTTGAAATGACCCAATGACTAGTCATTTGTCATTTGAGTCATTTGGGTCATTTCAGGTCATTTACCATCACTGCCGCAACTTGAGTCGCCTAATGCGGGCAGAGCACGTGATATACGACCAATCAAATTATAGAATTTTGACACAAGAAAGCTAAAACAGCAGTCTAAGCCTACCTAGGGTAGGTCAAGTAAAAATGTCGAGAAGGCGATTTTGCATCTAAAACCTGCCCTAACCTTAATCTACGATAATACTAAAGTTAATTCAATAAAAAATATATATAAAAATCTACTCCGCTTTTGACGTCCCCCTTTTTGGGCTCCACTATACAATAATAATAATAATTAATAAATTCTTCTTATTATAAAATTATCGTCTGTCACGAGTGTCTCTTACATTTTTACCAATCATTTTGCACGTGTGAAAATGAGATGGTATAAATGGTCACGGATCACATGCGTGAGAAATTTACAATATTAATAATGCTGGAAGAGTATGATCAAATACCAGGAACGGAGTGATGCATATCACGTAGTGTATGGTTATACGAATTATTCTCGCTCGGATCTGTTTATTGAAAAAACACTATGGGAGTAGTGCTGCGCTGCGGCTCTGTCCTTACATGTCCCACACTTTACATGTCCCGAACCTACATTTATAGGGCTATTAAACATAATACTTTGTCTAACTATTCACAATCACATGGCAATCACGTGGCGAAAAAGAAGAGAATCGCATATAAACAAGATATGCTACAGCATTACTATTATTATTACTTAGTGAGCATCAGGGAGCTAGTCACTAAGCATTTCCTTCACATGTTGGTAAGCATGCCCCCGAGCTACTCACTCCTTTCTTTATATTTCTAACTCAAAAATTTTTTTTTTTTTTTTTCGGGAGGGCCTGGGAGGGACACTACAAAAGAGCCAGACTAATGTCAGGCAGCGAAAGAAAAAAGCACTATCGATTACAATTCAGCCCCCTTAACTTATATACTCAATGCATTTAATCCTTAATTTTCATACCTAGCCTTAAACAGTAACTGAAAGCTGTTATTACGCCCTTGGCTTTCACATGTGAAGATCCTCGCGATAATAACCTTAGCATGACTTACGTCATGCGTCAGGCTTATTATTCTCGCTTGGATCTGTTTATTGAAAAAACACTATGGGAGCAAAAAGAGAATCGCTTAAAGAAAATAGCAAAGATACCCTAGTTTCTTCTCTTTCTTTTTTTTTATTTTTTTTATTTTTTATTTTTATTTTTTTTATTTTTTTAAAATCCCATTTTTGCCGATGTACTTTGTAATGCTGTAGAAAAAGATTGGAGGTAAAGCTCTACTGAGTTTGACACCCAACCTCCTATGTTCATAATTTGTGGTAGCGTTAACCCTGCCTTCATTGCACCAGTCGCACCACCAATACGCAGACTATGACCCAAGTATTTTTCTTTTAAATTTGCATGAGCCATTACTCTTTTAACTATTGCATTTATTGCACCCGTTGACATATGTTTCCCTAATATATTTACAAATAATAATTTCTGCACTTTTACCTTTCCTCTTGTCTCTAAGTATCGATGAATCAATTTAACAGAACAATATGCCGAATTTGTAGGGTCAACTGGTATAAATTTCCCTTTAGCAAATTGATCCATTTTCGATTTATTTATTCTGACCTACAGAAACCCATTTTCCATTTTTATATCTGCTACATGAAGATTACAGAGCTCCGCTGGTCGTCTCATTGTTCAGAGCCCAAGAGCTACTAATGCACAATCTCTTTCCCAAATTCGCTTCCTAGTCCTTAAAGGTGGGTTAATAATATAGTTTTGTAGAGCTTCAACAGGAAATGGGTCACGTGGCCATACTGCTTCCTTATCCTCAGCTGCACGTTTCAATAGATTTCTGACAAGACGTTGACATTAAATTTCTGAGTCGGGTCCAGAACTTCCAATTTATGATGATAGTAACCTATTGCCATTATATACCAACGAAGTTTCGGTGCTTTTGCTGATAGATCTAACCAAGTAAGAAACATCATAACTGTTTCAGAGTGGGCTGGGCACGGATTTAACTTGTGGCAGTTACAGAAGGCAACGAATTCATTCCATAGCGCTATAAGTCGTTTACCATACACCGATCTGGGTTCTATAGCACCATAAGCCTTTTCAAGCAGAGTTTTCAAAAACAAATTTTTACTGCCTGAAATCTCCATTGCTGGTTTTTCCAAGGCTCTGGTATTAAGTTGCTTCCCGAGTTCGGTAAGAAACAACTCCTTGCCGATAGAAGATCTAACACCTCAACCCGCTTTTGCAAAAGAACTGGCCACTATGTGGCTGAGGTCCATACTGGTATAATCAATACCACTTGTGCTTGATACTGAATTCCATATTCGAAGATTCTTTGGATTAAACTTAATAGGGGGCAAACATAATTGTTCTCCTGCTTCCAATTTACTGTGAAACAATCTACTGCTTCCGCCTCCGGACAATAATAGCGACTGTTGAAACGCTCTACTTTCCTTGTTTGATAGCTTGCCATCTGATCTATTGTGAATAGACCCCATCTTTTGTCTATTTCGATAAATATGTTTTGAGCCAATTCCCAATCTGACTCGTCGAAGAAGCGAGTTAATTTGTTTGCAGGATTCAATTGTGAAGGTACTTAACAAAACTCGTGAATCTGAACATCGTTCTTGTCGCAAAAATTCTACACTTGACGCATTATATCCTTTTGCCATAGTCTTTTCCCCCGCTTCCATTGACTTTCGTGCAACTCGATTGTCTATATGTACAATAACCCAACAATGCGTGATTAAGTTGACAAATGCCTCCAGGCCTAGCAATGCCGCTGTTGCCTCGAGGAGAGCAATGTCTACGTGCTTGTGATGAAAATTCCAGTTTCTGAAGGCTTTTTTCTCTTCCAGGGTTGCTGACCACCCTGTGGTTGATGCATCGACATATACTGAAACTATCTGGGAGGGTTTCCAGACCCGACGACCGTTTT
Source organism: Dentiscutata erythropus (assembly GCA_910591965.1). Lineage (NCBI taxonomy): Eukaryota > Fungi > Glomeromycota > Glomeromycetes > Diversisporales > Gigasporaceae > Dentiscutata > Dentiscutata erythropus. The sequence goes on along the minus strand of CAJVPY010006133.1, from coordinate 7,795 downwards.
TCTTCATTAAGTTTTCCTGTAACTATTTTATATCCATTATTGCCTGTTCTGTCAATTTCACTCGATTGTCCCACTCCTATTTCCTCTGATTTTCTGCATTTATTATCAAGTAAAATTCTAAGCAATGAGTTTTTGCATATATGAAAGCTTGGCTTAAACTTATTATTTGCCCAGCTACTGCTAACAAACGTTGAGCTGTCAAGGGATTCAAAGAAAGGTCTTGCAGGCTTTTTAACATTTTGCTTATTTTTGATTCTGGCGTGATCACATGACCAGTTCTTGTATTTAATATTAGGCCATAATACTTTGGTTTCTGTGTGGGTTCTGGGCACCCTTTTTCGGACAGAACAAATCTGCAATTCTTTAAGTCTTGAAAAATCACTGAATCTCTTAAATAAACTAGTGTCTCTTTGCACAGATGTGCCACCAAATGTCGTCGAGATGGTTGCCGCAAAAAATTCCCAACGACCTCCAATGTCCTATTAACGGCCTCATTATTTTTGCAAAGGTCCATACAGCCAGACTCAGGCCAAAAGGCAACACCCGATAATGGTACTATTTTGTCCCTATTCTGAACCCCAATAACCTTTGTGCTTTCTGGTCCATCAGCACATGATGATAACTCTCCTTTAAATCCAACACAATTACCCACCAATTTTTTCACGTCATCCTTAAGAATGTTTTGAACTCTTCAAACCTGAAAGACTTTTCCGGAAGTGTTTTGTTTAAGCATCTCAAGTCTATAATCAGGCGCCATTTCTTTGGCCCAGGTTTTGGAATCAAAAATGTTGGGCTTACTTCGAGCAAATGCAATGGTCAGTTTTGAGAGTCTGCAACTAACACTATCGCTCCTGTTTCTAACAACCTTTTTATCTCCGCCTCTACCCATAATTCCTGGTCCCGAGTTAATACATATTGAGGTGGGTCTGATTGTTCCATTAACTCCAGTAACCCTTTCGGGTACAATGGTATGCAATTTTTTAGCCAACTTAAAACCAATTTCGAAGCCTGTATCTTTCGCTCCCAATAATTTACATGTTCTTCCCAGTATATCCGCCCCACAACTGGTATCAACTGTTGTGCCCGAGTGTAGTCAATCGCGTTTATTTTCTTCACTTGGTTCTGCAAACCTATTTCTATACGTTGTATAACCTCTTGACTTAAATCCAAACCCTCTTTCTTGACCTGAGCTTTGACCAGGGTTGGATAGACATGCGTTTGCATAATGTTCTGCGCCACCACAGGTGTAACACCTGTTCCTTGTACTAAATCCCCAATTACGATTGTTGAACCCTGACCAAAAAAACTGCCCTGAGCTTGTTTGATATTTTGAGGCCAACATATTTTGATCCTGACTGCGTTGATTGCCTCTCCAGTAAGAGTGTGAAGTTCCTTCTTCTGAACTAAAAGTTCTCTTTTTCTTATTTTTACGTGTCTCTGCTAATGCTTTGGCCTTTTCTATTAATGATTATTTACCCTTCAACAATTTATCTTGTGTATTTGGCAAAGCTGCCGCCACATCCCAACCAAAACCCTCTGCTACCCGTAAAGTAACCAATCTATCTGCCACAAACTCTTGTGCGCTAGTCATGTGATTTAAAATGTTCGTTGTATCTTGCAAATCTAACACTAAATCCAACTCCTTCCTAATTGCACACAATGCATCATATTTATGTTGATCTCGCGCCTTATCAAATTTATGACTTGGAAAAGACTCATTTATTTTCACCTTATTCACTTGGGCTGCCACAGAATTCAACTTAAAGTCAAAATCCGCTATCACGCCTCTCAAATTTTTAAATTCTGAAACCAATAGCTTCTCAAGGGAATCACCCTGATTATTGTTAATGTCCTCTTGTAGTCGCTGCTTGTTTTGCTTCACAGTGTTCTTAGATGACTGATCACTTATTCCTTGTGTTAGTATAGGATCTGTTGGTTCCTGTTGATCTACTGAATCACGAAAAGTATTTAACGATAGTTCTCCTGGAATAATTTTTCTTGTTTGCTACATATGTTCTCTTAACGTATCAATTTCAGGGTTTTCACCCGCTGTTCCCATTTCAGCCAAATATTGACCAATAATCAAATTTATATCTTCTGCACAAGCTTTGTCTCTAACAGATATATTTGAATTTTCTGTTAATATATTTGAATGAGACCTTAGCCTGTATATCAAGTCTGCTTTAACCCCTTCCGAAGGCAAACCTAGGCTATGACAAATTTCCTCTAAATCACTTTTTGATAAGTTCGATTCTGACATTTTCAGAACTATTAAGTTGTTTTGTTAAGTTTTATTTTATTTTATTTTATTTTATTTTTTTTTTTATTCGTTTGTGTAAATTCGTTAATAATTATATGTATTAAACTCTTCTCATTTGTTTGTTTTTTTTTTTTTTTTACGTTTCCGATAATATCATTAATGTCATAACTATATCACAACTTGCTAGATGGGACACTACGAAAGAGCCAGACTAATGTCAGGCAGCAAAAGAAAAAAGCACTATCGATTACAGTTCAGCCCCCTTAACTTATATACTCAATGCATTTAATCCTTAATTTTCATACCTAGCCTTAAACAATAACTGAAAGCTGTCATTACTCCCTTGGCTTTCACATGTGAAGATCCTCGCGATAATAACCTTAGCATGACTTACGTCATGCGTCAGGCTTAGAGCGAAATGGCGTGTATCCGCAAAATCTTAGATATGATTGGTCCGTGTGACTCTAATTGTAACATGCTGTTTATTTTTCATGTATCAAGCGTCACATTTTACGCTGCCGAAACATGATGAACGGAGTGATGCATAACACATAGTGTATACCAGGAACAGAGTGATGCAAATCACGAAGTGTAAGGCTATATGGAAATCTTAAATTTAATTGGTCCGCACGACTTATTCGTCCCTTTTTTTTTATTCTTCACATAATGAATTTGTCACACTTTGTTTTTCACACGTATATTCGCATGCTTTCTAACTATTATAATATATGGTATAGATCAGCGCAAATACAGAATTCTAATTTAAAATACAAAGAGCTTGCAAACATGAGAAATATCACAGTCGCAATAACTGACGATATTAAAAGCAAGGATTTTATACACAAAAATCGGCAACCCGGTGCAAATTGATTTGTCTATTTATCAGATATTTGGCATTTTTTATTTTTTTTCATAGGATTTTTTATCGGGCTGATTAAATGATAATCAGTGATCGTCAAAGACGACTGTGAAATAATTTTTTGGATAATTTGATAATCTGATCATATGATGTGTTGTAAACTTTTGTTGTTTTGCATAATACTGTACTCTCTTTAAACTATTCTGGTAATTGATCAAATTTAGATATACGCGATATCCATATGTACCTTTCTTTGGATATCAAGGATATATTTGATACAATTATTGGTGAAGTGTTAACTTGATAATGTCAGGTCTCTCAATATAAACTATAGTGAAGATTTTTTCTCATCACTATAACAAAAATAAGCATATATCTATCTACGTGCCTTCTGTATTTTCCTAAATTAGCAAACTCCAACCAATACTTGAAATTTTGAATAGCACAAAGTTTTTAATGGGCATAGTAATTCTGTAATAACGAGCCAATAATGGTGTGGACTAGGGATGGGTTCGGTCAGCTAGGTCAGCTATCGGTCAGCTATCATTGACTATCGACTAGTAGCCGGCTATAGCCGATAAATAACTTGATCAATTTCTTAATCAATTTTTCAATCAAACATATAAACAAGTGCCAAATAATTATATTTTTTATATGTTTACAGTTATATATATTAGAGTACCCTAGCCATAGCGAAAAAAAAAGTTCGGGTCACATGCTGTAAACAGACAATCAAAATAATCAAAATATTGAAGATTCGATCTACATTTTCAAAACAATCTAATTCTGGTCAAATTTGTGATCTTTGGCCTATTTTAAACTCATCCTTATAGTCCAAACGATCTGCAAATTTGACCAGTATTAGATTGTTTTGAAAATGTAGATCGGTCATACGAAATTTTTGAAGATTTCTCTGTAACTACTCGATTAACTCGAAACTTTTGTAGAATTAAAATAATAAAAAAAATTATCGAAATTAATAGATGGTAAATCTTCACTAAACTTTTAAAAAACATTCGAATTTTACAAAAATTGGTAAATTCTTTTTTTTTTTAACTTTAAACAAGATTTCTCAAGAACCATTGATTCGAATTCGATGAAATTTTTTTATTTTAATTCTGTAAGTTTATAGAATTGAAATAAAATAAAATTATTGAAATTGGGTACATTTTGCATGCCGTGATTATTTATTATTGAAATTCTGTATTCTTGCAAATCATCTATAAAAAATTGCTCGATTGTTAGATAAGGATGCCTATCTTTTACTATCTTACAATAAAAATACTTTAGATGTAGCACCAATTTTACCAAGGCAGATAGAAAATTTTACGGAAATAAACCTATGCTATGGTAAAATTAGTCCAGGAACATTTTCACTTAATAGGTAGCTGTGATTTCATTATTAAGATTTTGAGTAAGTTCAGCCTAGATTTTTGATTGTCGTTCTTAACCAATCGAAATCAAGAGTCTGCTGTGACGTGTCAGCTAGGATATTTCTTGCAATAATTCTATATAATTTGTATACTTCATGCTGAATTAAGCAATAATTATGATTAATCAGCCAGGAAATAAAAAATCCGGGATCGGCTAGCTGGTCAGCTAAGCCGCTATAGTCGACTACATCGACTACCGATCGGCTAGCCGACTACTAGCTGACCGAACCCACCCCTAATTGCTATAGTAGCTACGGAGTCTAATCTCCTTCTACTGTTTTTGTAGTTGCGGAGCTTAATCACCAAATATGAGGTTCTTCACTGCCCGTGGCAACCATAGAGCCCAATCACAATACGAGGTCCTGGAGCTTAACCACAACGTGAGATCCTTGTACTGCTATTATAGTTGTGGACCCTATAAAAAAAAAAGTCAATTCTACTCAGATTTTGTTCAGATTATTATTTTAAAAAATGAGCATTTTTCGTAAAAAATCCGAACAAAATCTTGACTTTTTTTTATAGGAGCTCAATCTCCAAACATGAGGTTCTTGCATTGCCTGCGGCAGACATAGAACCTAATCACAACATGAGGTCCTTGCATTCCTATCGTAACCATGAAGCCTAATCATAACATGAGGTTCTTGCACTGCACAATACAATATCAGATATCTTTAACTCCCCTTAAGCAATTCAAGCGCCTTGTTTTAAGATAAACTATATTTAATAAACCAATTACAAATTTAAAAAAATTCACATATTTATTATGTTTTGCAAAAAGATGTGGCCTCATGATTTTTTGGGTGACGATGGCGGATAATACTGAAATTTTAAATATAAAAATCTAAATTTAAAGAACCCATATAAAATTATCCTATTAGGCCACGCAAAGTTGTTTTTCGTTTTGCATAACCTGATCCAAAATTCCAATCAGATTTTTTTTTTTCCTAACAGCCCTATTTATAGTTGGTGGTAGAATTAATTTTACAAATTAATATGGTTACGGCACATGCCGTATTTTTTGCTGTAATTGCTGTGAGCCGTAAAGTCGTAATACCGTAATGCTGTTTGTTAAAATGCTGTACTGTATTATGTTTTGATTTAGTATATGTACTGACTATGAAAAAAGGGCTAATTTAATGTTGTGGTGCTGCGCGATACCATGTGACTAGTGATCGGGTACGTGGTGATCGAATGTCGTGAAAGTTCAGTGACGCAAGTATGTATTAGTAGTTAAATATATTAAGGTATCGATCCTAAAGGGAGATACAGAACTTGGTTCTGATATCTCTTTGAATTATTCTTAGTGAATAAACTATTTTATCTTTGTGAATACATTATGAGTGGCAGTATCTGGTACGATACTCCGGTCATTGTATATTAGCCAAGCGAGTGAAGATTGATAGTAAAGACCCATGGATACATGGTAGTTTAGATAACTCCGTAACACTTAAACATCGTGATTTGTTTTTTTGACCAATTAGACCATTCTATAAGTCATTGTTTGAGAACAACTTTAGCGAGATAATTGATCAGAAATGATATCATTGTCAGGCAATTCTTAAATGCATGCCAGGTTGATGGCACATTACCCAGCCACAATGATCTCTTTGTTTCAATATATATATATATATGATGAAAACTTCCACCATGTATTTTATCTGAAGACAAAACAGAAATAATACAATTTTTAAAATTTTTAGTTTATTTATTATAAAAAGTCACTATTATAAAGAGTGTTAACTGTTATATTACAGTTATCATTAGAATTTTTTAATTGGTGCAAACTATTATAACTGATTAACCCTAGATGCCACACAAAAGCAGATCCTCAATTTTGATTGACTGACGCTGAGGATATTCAAAATATTGTCCCGAATTAAATAATTGTTTACTAATTTTTGGCCGAAATTAATTTTTTAATTTTTTCATTATAAAAATAGAAATTTTTTAAAAAATAAGCCCAAGTTATGGCCAAATTGGCCCAGGAACAATTTTCTCTTAATAGGTGTCTGTGATTTAATTAGTAAAATTATGAGTAATTTCAGCCTAATTTTTGATCGTCACTCTTAGCTAATTAAAATCGAGAATCTGCTATGCATTTTTTATGCAGCACCTAGGTTCAATTTATAACTGACTGAATAATGCACCACCAACCTGGCACATATTCAAGAATTGTGTTTCCGGTTTGGAGTGATGTAGTTACTTAATTATATCAGATATCTAATATTATACTGCAGTTACACAATATTGTGTTATTATGATATTACAGCATTACGACATTATGGCATTATGGCATATAATTTTTACAGCAATTAGATGCTATGCTATAATTAATTCTACCACTGGTAAAATGCCGTAATTACCATAATTCAGTAATTCTACTACCAACTATAGTTGAAACTGAGTTAATAGTGTAATTAATTAAGGATATTAGTAATTCAGAAGTGTAAGTGTGATAATTGATCATAATATATATAAAAGAGGTTGAATATATGGAAAATAAGTAATAAGATATTGATTTTCTAAATGAATAAATACTAAAATAGTCTTTTGTTAACCTATTGTCATATCTAAAGTTACTATCTATCTGAAGTTACAACTTTATTAGATATATAAAATTGACCTGACTAAAATTAAGCCTATGAAATTAGATATTCATACATATAATTCTGGTTAGATGCAACTTAATATATCTAAAGTTGGGGCTCATATTACTTCATAGAAGTTTATTTCACAGACACCTTGTTTTACAGACAATCACTTTATAGACAAGTTTATTTTAAAGACAATTAATTTACAGACAGTTCATTTTATAGACAGTTCATTTCATAGATATTTCATTTTGTAGACAATTTTAACAGCAAATAACTTCTGAACCAGTGTTAAAAATTGTCTACAAAATAAAATGTTTATGAAATGAACTGTCTGTAAATTAATTGTCTTTAAAATAAACTTGTATATGAATTAATTGTCTGTGAAACAAGATGTCTATAATATAAATTTCTATAAAGTGATACAGACCCCTAAAGTTGCAACTTCAGATAGATAGTAACTTTAGATATGACTTTGTCATTATGAATAAATAACTAAAATTTAGTAAATTGCATTATTTAAATAAAGTAAAAATATTTTAATTGAATATTCGCATAACTTAAAGTTCAAATGTGAAGCTCTATAAACTAAGCTAGATAATACCTTTTTCTAATTAGCCCAAATACTAGTTTGAACCAACAATCAAAATTT
>CAJVPY010006132.1:0-10805 GCA_910591965.1 Dentiscutata erythropus | reverse complement strand
TATATAAAAATTTTTTGGGTATATATTTTTTAAAAATTTTAATCTATTTTTTTAACTGTACTAGATTTCATACAAAGGGGTAAATCCAATCCATTAAGAAAATAAATATCATTACCTGCATTACTATATTAGGGGTTTCAAAATTAAAATCAGAGAATTTTTTCTAATTAAAAATTCAACATAGTAAAAACGCTTTTGAAAAAATCCTATTTATTTTCGAAATGCGTCACTTATTTATTAACTTTGAAATCCATATTGACAGAAGATCCAGAAATTTTTACAATTAATAACATATTATTAATGAATAAATGTTATTACCTGGTTTAGGAAGTTTTGAAATATTCAAAAATTTAATAGCTTGTGGATGTGTCTGATATATGAATTGTGTCCATTTTGGCTTGATCATATATTAAGAAATTTTTATCTCTGTCTTTAATATTTTTAACTTGCTTTTAAATCTTCAAAAAATGATTTAGCGTATTAGCTAATTCTTCACAGTTGGTCTGTTTGGGTTCTGCATCTAGTGTTGGTGGTAAAATTAATTTGACAAATTAATACGGTTACGGTAATTACTATGTGCCGTAACGCTGTTATATTGAAATACCATAATGCTGTTGTATCTAAATATTATAATGTTATTGCAGTAAAAAAATGTGTTAAAATACTGCAATGTTGCAATAACATAGACTAACATAGGATAACATTCCGCTAGTGTTTATAGTTTAAAGTAACTTTTAAAATTAAGATAACGCACAGTAAATTTACTGGTTTTGTGAATAGATAATCATTTATCATCAAAGTTCGTAGTGAAGATCTTAAATTTTTTTTTTACTGTTTGGTCAAGGTTATTTCTTATAGCTGGATAAAGTTAGTTTTCGAATTATCCTAAAATAAAAAGACTTGTTATTGGAGGTTCTAAATTCCTTTATTATCCCAAATGGTTATATTTTTACTAATGCAAAGCAATACGATTGATGTAAATGCTCAAGCTATCTACAACGTAGTTATTATATTCCTGATTAAATTGGTAACAGTAAAGCAAGTTATGTTATATTTCAGTCTTGGATGATGGAATAATTATGATAGTCATTAATTTAAAGAAATCGGCGTTAAAAAGAATGAACACAAAAAGTGTTCAAATATTATCAAATAGTACTGTAGTAATTTAACATTACTTCTGATGACGTATGTATATCAACTAATATTATACTGTATAAATATGTTTATTTAACATCTATTTTTTTTTTAAAAAAAAAAAAAATTTTAATGACCAAAATTACTATCCCGGAGCATGCTTTGGATGCACAAAGTGTCTTTTTTGTACAACTTCTAAAATTTATTGTAATGAAAAAAATATATATATTTCAATAAAAAAAATTATACTAAAGTTCCTTATGCTTTTACTTTGAAATTCCACGATTCTATCAGTAATAAACAAATTAATTTTCTAGTATCATGTAATAATTCTTATAAGATTGAATTTTGAGCAACTTTTAAAATTTCTTCTTACTTATCATACAATAGTAAATTTTTACCGGGCTAGAAAAGAAACAAAATTTAATATTACACAATCAAGTTCTTTACAACATGAAAAATATGCAAATTACGTTCCAACAAAAGATGCTAAATCAAAATATGTTACAAAATTATAAATCTGCAACTTTTTTTTCTGCAAAAGAAATCAGCAATCAGAATCAGAAATCATCGATTTCTTATTTTTTTTTGATCTGCAAATTTCAACTTTAACAAAGATAACATGATATTGATAATTATCTAACTAATTTAATTTTTATTTTAATTCCACTAACATCGATACAAGAAATTAATAAATACCGTAATTTGCGGCAAATAGTACCCCCTTGTTAGTGTACCCCCCACGATTTGTACCCGGGATTAATCAAGTATTTGTCGCAAACATGATTGTAAAAGACCCGGGGTACTATTTGCCGCAAATTACGGTAAGTATTCGCACATATTATAACGCTGGTTTAGAATCAAATTTAGGTGGGCACGGTGTGAAGAACCAGGTATTTTATTTGGAGGATATATTATATTAAAATTTATATATGTCAATATACCGTTACGTAGTTATATTTCCGGATCTTAAGAAACTCTATTTCATTAAATTTATAAAAATTCAAACTTTAAGGTTTAAGATTTTACATATACTGTAATATGCAACTTTTTAATGTAATTATTAGCAATAATCCCCGATCACTATGCCAAGATCACGAGGGATTAATGAATAATATCCTATCCATATGTGAACAAGTCGTTCCCGCCAATCCCCAGGATATTATTATTACTAATCAAATTATTAATGGCTAATAATTTTAGTAATTTTTTTACTATTAATTAAAACTCAAAAGTCCAACGCCTAAAATTATAAAAGTTATAATGATGTATATAAAGATCACTGATTAATTTCTTGGTTTTTTTTGTGCCTTATATTCATCTATTCCTGGTTTGACATGATTTGTTACATAGCTATTCAATTATATCTGAAATATTATTATAATTATTATGTATAATGTTCTAGTATTACGGCATTACAATACAAAGATACTATAGTATTAATAGCTACCATATGGTAGAATGCCATAATTCAGTAATTCTACCGCCAACACTACTGCAGTATCCTTTATTACGTTAGAATCGCTATCACTATATGCAGATCATTTGAAGTACCGAATTGGTTCTGCCCCTTGCTATTTTCATGGGCATGGTGATTGCCCATCTCTAATAATAATAACGAAAATATGCAATTATGTACGTACTACGTGTCATATATGTTGCCATCAGGTTTTTCAAGGACTGAATCTGGTAAACAATAAATAATCAAACTTGAAAGTCTGAAGCCCTCATTTTCTCATGGCAACACTCATATCAGAATTACGTAACCCGACTTCTCCTTAGTATTAGTAGCGGTTTGATTGTTTACATGTGAATCTTTTTTTGAATTCAAAAATGGGTAGAACCTGTGTCAAAATACGGTAATATAACTTAAAACATATGTATCTCTTTAGACAACTTATGAAAGTAGAGGCTGACCAATGCATACCTTGCTACAATGACGTGCTGGAAAATTATTGAATTTATTCAAATATGCGTTTTTGTATCAAATCAAATTTCGTAATCTTCTGCTCATAATATATATAAAATATATAGTATTAAAAAGTCATATTGATATCAATTCTGATAATTATATAAACGTCGGAAAAAACTCTTCTCAAAAAAAATAAATAAATAAAACAATAAAAAAATTCAATTAGAAAAATTTGTCACACGTAGGTAAAAAAAAATGCCTTTTTATATTTATGTCATTCCACGTGATAATAACCATGAAAGTAGATATATTGCCGATGAATGCACGGTAAATCACTGGTACAATTCCGTATTGAAACTAAAAAGAGACAATCCTGGCGAAGGAAAATTCAGTATTGAAAAGGTATCACCGGAATGGTATACCTTACAAACTTCTGGTGACGTCCAATCATTTATTAAGTCGGTTCATGATAATGAACTAAAAGAATATAGGTCTAGATCTTTTTGGTTGTTGTTGGACGATTCTGATGGCAGAAACATGCCAATAATTCCTAGACAGACATTTTTACCATGAAATATCCAAGTAGGAAGAAAAGAACAAAAATTTTTGACCAAAAAAACAAGATTAAAAATGGATTTTATTTACATTATTTATAGTATAACATGTAGATTTCGACATTATATTATTAGGTTGGAGAGTTTTAAATGAAATTGAAAATTTGAGAAATAATCAGAATAATCTATAAATATGTAGCGACTGAATTTAATATAGTAATGTATTAAGTAAATATATTTACGAGATTTATTACTCATCAAAGAATTATATATTTATTGGCAATATAAATATAAAATTTTTTTTAAAAAAAATTTATAGCACAGTCCAAAAATTTTATTTATTAAAATATTAGATCCATGATATCCTGTAAATCGAACGACTTATTTAAATGCACTATCGCTATGCACCAAAAATTTAAATATGCGATGCAATGTAATCATGTTATAAACTTGAGCTTATCTAGTACGATAATTACCAAAAGACCTCAAAACTCACCGAATAAGCTATCCTTATATCATTTTTTTAAAAAAGGCAATAAAATTAATAGCGATAGTGATATTGTTAGATTTATGTCCCATAACGTTATCTTCAAAGCAAATGCACCAGACGAACACTCGGTATCACTGAAAGATAAACTACTCATTTTTATGAAAGGTTATCACTCAAAATGCCTCATAAATAAAGAAATATATGTAAAGGATTATGTATTTAACAGATTTGAAGTCTTTTATAATGAATAATAATCATGTTCATTCCTAAATTTGTACAATATATAAAGACACATCAGATTATTCACTTTAATTTTTTATATTTGGTCTTTTTAGCCGCCTTCAAATTATGCGTTACTACAGTAACTATATTCTGAAATAATATTTAATATTATTGACTAACTCTAATAGTAAATTGTATATTCATGAATGCGCAAAACAGTTTGAAGAATAATACCCGCACTAATAACATAATAGCTATAACAATAATAAATTCCGTGATGTTGAGCGTTCTCCGAGTATTCACGTCTAAATAAAACTGATTTCGATTGTTAAAGTGATATATGTGATAATTAATGGGACTGTACTAGTATATCAGAACTATAATTTTCGAATTATTAAATATCAATTTACTTGATAGCAAAGTTTTAGCATATAGCTATGATTTTTACTTACAAAAAATTGTTCAAATGCTTGATATATCTTGATTATTTTTAGAATGAAATTGAGGGTCTGATAAATAATTAGATAAAAATAATTTTGTAGACAATAAAAAAGAAAGATAAATAAACCAATTTAAGTAATGTAGGTAGGGTGGGTCTGTGGACATTCCACCCTTTAAACTAAAAGGCATGCCCCCAGTAGGAGCATGCTTAAAAATTTTTTCGTGCCTCTATGTAGTGTTGGCTAATTCAATATATATCTATATACTGCATAAATAAATTACATTCTTGATTTCTATATAACTCACTAACCCTAACTGCATCAAAAAGGTATCTTAAACATCGTTCTGTTTTAGCTGACTACTATATAGATATGTCGATAACAGTTTTTCATGTCTTTCCAATCACTAATCAAAAATTAAAACTAAGAATGCATCTATGATGTTTTATACCTATGTATATACCATCTCAAAAAATGGCTAATTAATACGAAACGTTCTAAGTAGAAACATTCTAAGTAGAAATGTTCTACGCCTCTAAAAACCCTTTCTAAACTCTAATCCTAAATATAAGTACTAACTCTAATATAAAAAAATTTGGGGTAAAAATTTTTATATACAAAACTTAGGAATTTTAAATAACATAATAAAATATCTGATATAATAGATACAAAACACCATAGGTGCATTTTAAAATAATTAAACATAATTATACAGTAAAATTTGTTCCTGAATTATGTAAAACTATGACATATAAGCTATTTATTTTTTTAAAAAAATAAATAGCGAGATCATGAATGTTAATTGAATGAAACCGCTTAATCATTGGACTCAAACATACCAATTAATTTCTTAACAGATCTGAAAATAGTTTTTACATTAAAAAAAATTTTCGATATTCGACAAAAATCTAATCGACACGTGTTAGTACGTATTATGTGACGAAAAAACATTCCTTAAACCGTACCGTTTCTCCTGCAAATTTGCCCTGAATATTTTTTTAAATATAAAAACTTAACGATCTCGGTATCTAATGGTTGAACTTTAATGATTTTGGTACCATTCGGTTCGTCTCGATGAGACGGTTCGAATGATACAAAATCATCAAATTCTAATCACTAAATCGCGAGTTCTTTGCAAAAAAGAACTGCGCCGCAAATGGGGGTTTTTTTAGTAAATATCTCATGATCTAGTGATTAGAATTTGGTGATTTTGGTACCACTCGAACAGTCTCATCGAGACGAATCGAATGGTATCGAAATCATTAAATTTTAATCATTGGATACCGAGATTGTTAAGTTTTTATAAAACTTGTTTTAAGTAATAATATCTCACGATCTGATAGCACCATTCGATTCGCCTTGATGAGCGGTTCGAAAGGTACCAAATTCTGATCACTAGATCGTAAGATACAGCAAGTTTGTCAAAACTCCCAGAATTATAAATCTGTAGATTTATTTTTTTTCTATAAATTTTCTAAAAATAAATCAGAAACATTTTTGTAATCATACTGTATTCAGGGCAAATTTTCCCTGAATTTGAGACGGTTTAAGGGATAATTTTCCCATGCTAGTATTTCAGCAAAAACAAAATTTTATTAAACTAATAAAAAAATCATTAAATTTAGGGAATTTATATTTCCGCACCCTTTTTTGATAATTACACCCCTGTAAATGTTCATTTTAATAATTTTTTGATTTTTTTTAAACTTCAATCGAAGATACATCGACATCCACCTAATCAAATTCGATGAACTTTTTTTTCTTTTAATCGTAGAAATCACCAGAATTAGAATAGAAAAAAAGTTTATCGAATTTAGTCCGGTGGGTGTCGAGATATCTTCGATCAAAGTTTAAAAACAATATTTTTACAAAACCTTTAATCGAAGATATCTTGGCACCCACCTGACCAAATTCAATGAACTTTTTTTTTTATTTTAATTGTAGAAATCACCAGAATTCAAATAAAAAAAGGTTCATGGAATTTAGTCGGGGAAGTGTCGAGATATCTTCGATAAAAGTTTAAATACAATCTTCAATTTGATAGACGTCCAAATTTTTACAAAACTTTGATCGACGAACGTTTTGAAAAACGTAATTTTGTCCAACATTATTTCAAAAGATATCTCGGCACCCACCTGACCAAATTCAATGAAATTTTTTTTTCTTTTTATTTTAAAAATCATCAGAATTCGAATAAAAAAACTTTATCGAATTATTCAAGTGGGTGTCGAGATATTTTCGATCAAAGTTTAAAAAATTTGGTTAGTTAGGTGTCGATATGACTTAAAAAAATTACTAAAATGATCTACATTTACAGGGGTGTGGAAATAAAGTAAATAAGAATTAAAACTGAATTTACAAAATCACCAAAACTGGTCCCACTATTTTTATGTTAAGCTTATTTAAATAGTATTCTTTTAATCATGTCAAAAGAAGTTACAATTTATACAATATTTTAGAACTTAAATTCATGAACTAATAATTAGCGAAACAACCAGTATAAAGGAGTTATTTTGATTTAAACCTCAATTCTTACAATATTTTTTAAAATATTTACTTATTTTTTATTTGTAGTCTTCTCGAAATGTCAAGCTTACAGTGAAAACTTTTTATTCGACTGTCCAGTACTGACATGGCTTTTAAAAAGGTCAAATTCAACTCTGATAAAGAATTTACGCATATAAGATACACCGTTACCACATGCGACCTAGACAAGTTTGTAGATAAGAAGCATTTAATTCGACAAAATATATATGAGCGAAATACTAAAAAATTTAAAAAGAATCTATAATTTTCAAAATCAGATTATACTAAAGTCAGCTAATGATTATTTTTCCGAAAAAGATATTTGCAAAAAAACAAATAAATTAAAATATTAACCTTGATCGTTTATGGTAATACTGTTCTGAAGGAAGGAGATTTTTTCATTTTACATCTGGACAAAGTTTATCATTAGCCTTAAAACAAAGCTTCTTATTATTCATGTCTAATTGCACTGTTATATCCACCGGAATTAAAATATATTCCCGAGATATCAAAATTAGAAGCTACGTCACATTTTTGCTCTAACTTTGAGCGAAGTTATTTAGACAGTCATCTGACCAAATTCAATAAACTTTTTTTTTTATTTGAATTCTATAGATCCATAGAATTCAAATAAAAAAAATTTCACCGAATTTAGGTAAGTGGGTGTCGAGATATCTTCGTTTAAAGTTAAAGAAAAATCAATAAGCCTAAGCTGCGCCAATTTTTTTTCTAAATTTGAGCGAAGATATCTCGACAACCATCTGATAAAATTTGATAAACCTTTTTTTTTATTTAAATTATATTGATCCATTGAATTCTAATAAAAAAATTTCATCGAATTTTGTTAGATGGCTGTTGAGATATCTTCGCTCAAAATCAAAGAAAAAAAATTTTGACGCGGCTACTATTTTGATGGGCGTTTTGAATTTTCTCTAATTTTGAGCGAAGATATCTCAACAACCACTTGACTAAATTCGATGAAAAATTTTTTTTTGATTCTACAAGTCCACAGATGTAAACAAAAAGGTTTTATTGAATTTGGTCAGATGCTTGTTGCGCACGCAATGTTTTAAAGTTTTTACTGGATCTGCACATCGATCAGTATCAAAAATGTAGCAAAAATGTATGTTTTGCGTCGGTGTGACAATTATGTATGCATCGGCGCATATTTCTATCATTGCTAAGTAAAATTTTAATATGTAATACAAATATTAAAGAGCTATTATAATGGTATATAATATAGCCTTTCTCATTCTAGCATTAACTATAAGAAGTTATAAGAATAATTATTTGGTTTCATGTTACGCGCTTGATAGTTGATTAAAACTCACATGACTGCCATCTTTATTCATCACTGCTGATCTACTTTAACCTCTATCATATGGAGTATTAAAGAAATCCACAAATCACCATCACTACAATAGATTTCATATTATAAAATTATCAAAAAAAAGGTTTAATCTTACCTGTCATTTAATGATCTAGTAAGCTGTTATAATTAATCTTTTAGAAATCCGTTCCTGGTTTTGCGCAACGCAGTTGCACAGCTACCTTATTTATATAACTCGGTTTCATGTGCCAATTATAGAATATTACATATTTACTGATATTAAAAAAATCATGTTTCTAGCAAAAGCTGTTCGAATCATAACTTGAGCCACGACTCAAGCTGGAACCATGGCTTTAAAGAGCTATACGAGCCATTAACAACTCTAATAAATATGTAAAGCAATCGTATAAGATATATAAAAAATTATATAATAAGATATTTAGAGTACGTAGTTACGTTATGGTTAGATAATTTTAAATATATAGTTAAAGTTATATAAAATATATAACGTTTATTATATAATACTGCAATAAAATTTATAAATAAATATGTTCTACATATTTAGCTGGTTATTAACCAATCATGTTCTCGCCCCGCATCAAAATAAACATATTTTTAATTAAGATACAGTAAAATGAATTTGCAATAAAATTAATTTCCCAATTTTCTAGTTTTAATAAACTTAAACTTCCATTAGAGCATTTTTGATGCTAGATAAACCGAAAATCGAAAATATAATTAGTAATTCCAATTATATTCAATTATATTCAAAAGCAAAATATTAAAAATTAAAATTTCAACAGCCAGGGATTTCAGGCGAAAGGCAACTTTTCTAATAAATAAAAGAGAAAAATTCTAATTAGTAATTCAAATAATATTTAGACAATAAATAATGCTAACAATACTAAGGAACGTTCGTTGAAATCAATTTACTATGGAGTTCATCCCTCCATCGCACTAGAATTGCTGGTGAAATTAATTTTACCAATTTTTACCAATAGGGCTAGATTATTTCATCAGCATATTTACTCCCAACCTTATAATATCAATTGATATCTGACACTTCTCTAACAATGCTTAAAGAAAATATATAAGTAAAATAAAAATTACCGGGGTTTCAATTGATGTAAACTAAAAAAATAAATAACATATAGTTAATAATGTTATTAATAATACTCAAATAAAATATATAAAATAAAATTACAAAAATTTGATCTCCATTCTGCCTTTCTGTTAACGAAGCGCCATTCCGCTTTTCTGTTAACGTAGCGCCATTCAACATGTTTAGAAAGAAGGACATAATTACAAGAGATATTAAAATTCTCAAATATTTTGCCATAATGAAAAAAATGTCAGTACGTATTGATATTGATATTTGAGAATTTGAGATATTTTGATGTCTTTTTATACTTTACAAGAGTATGGTTGCTGTCAAAACTTGATTAGTTCTGAAACCTTAGGACTGGGCCTATGCCAAACAAGATATGAGTACCAATCTCACGTATATACGTACCCCAAAAGTACTATGATAATAATCTGAAGCACAAGGAGCAGATGATCTCAAAAACTTAACTTTGGTTGGTCGACATAATTATTGACAAGTTGATTAATATCCATAAACGTTGGAGAAAAGTGCATTTTTAGAATATGCACTTTCCATTATGGTCTCATATAAATCACCATGTGCACCTATGATTATTGACTGCAAACATAAACGTACATTAAAATTTTGGTTTCTATCATATTAATAATTGTCGCGGCTGAAACTAAAAATGACTAAAGTTTGAAATTATGGTCCTCGATTTAAAAATATAATTTCTGTCAAAACCCACCTATACTTTTTTATTATAAAAACTAGCATTTAATTATGTGGCGGCTCTGCCAACTAGTTTTAATGTTTGTAATCGACTTAAATTTATTGAATGCGCTGATACTTAAAAATCGGCTTAGCTGACTATACCAAGTCAACTGCTTGTATCGTAATAAAATTGAATTGTTGATTTTTTCAGTACCGTATTTTCGTGTAATAACGCACATGTGCGTTATTTCGAAATTGCCACTTTTTTTTAAATCGCCTATTTGACTCAAAATAACGCACCCCCTCCCCTAAGAGTTTCACGATAAATATAATTATAGTCACATGTTTATTAAATTTTGGCAATATTGATCTGAAATATCGCACATGTGCGTCTCGAAA
>CAJVPY010006131.1:0-10805 GCA_910591965.1 Dentiscutata erythropus | reverse complement strand
ATGTACCAATCAGCTTTAAGATTTTGCCTTCGTTTTAGATGCCAGTAAAACCATACACTAACGTTCCTGGTATTAGTGGTATTCTGATCCAAAACGCTTATATGAATAAATTATTCTACAATGTTATCTTGATAACGTTTAATGAATATATATTATTCGAGCGTAAGTGATTAAGAGCTGCATTATTCTATTAGATACATTCGGCCGAAAGGTAATTAGCAGATCCTTGATATTAACATGGGCGATCATAACCAACTTTTCAATTTTTCCTTTTCATGTTACACATGTCCTACTACAATAAATTTTCTGCAAGCTATAAATGATGTAGCATTTATAATACGTACGTATATTACTATGCATAAACCAGAGAGACAATTTGAAAAACAGATTCATTACACTTATGTATCCCAATATTTAAATATTAATTGTGCATTAACTAATTCTCTATATAAATCGATACATTTTTTCCAGTTTGATAAACAATTTTGAATCTCATTACGCAATTTTGAAAGCTACTTATAAACGTAATCTAAAATATTATACAATGAACCTTCAAATTTTAAATTTACTTTTTTTTTCATGCTTATTGGCATTTTCTATTTTTGCTGATGCACATGAAGGATGTTGTGAGATTCCTGGCGAAAGCCCAGGATGGAAAAATTCGTTTAACTTGGGCGAATGCAGATGAAAGACTTGATATTTCCGAACCTAAAGGTTGTTGTGAGGCATGTGTCGGAAATAAGGATTGTATTGGATGGGTTTTTACAGAAGTATGCCTTCATGGTGTTGATAGAGATCTTCTTCCCGATATATGTGATTATCATACATTAAATGATACACCTCTTCAAAATGCACCTTGGGAAGATTCCGGAGTTATCCGTTGTAGTGATGGTTGTGGTTTTCTCATCCAGATAATAATAATGATCAATCAATCAATCAAATTATACCGTAATGGTGATTAACAGTTTATTCATAAATTTATATATCTTTTCTAATTTTTTACTTTTATTTTAGATTATTTTCTAATTATTAACAGTATTTTAAAAATTTTATCAGTAGCAAAAACGATTTTATCTTATTAGAATTTATTTTATTTTATTTTATTTTATTTGTATAAAAAATGTTATTGCATAATTTTATTTTTTTGAGATATTATTACATCATAAAACATTTTTAAAAAATTATTTCTGTTATGTAACAAATATTTTTATAGCTTTTTATTATGCAATAAATTAATTAGTTTAATCCTTTATATAACCTCTAATATGAATTTGATCAGGTATCTGGTGTAAATGAATCGACATGGATGAAAGCACATAGGTTAACCTGCATATTAACCTGCGAGTCAGCTCGTGGACCAACTCGTGAGTGTAATAATGTCAAGTAGACAAATCTTATAAACAATGTAGTTTTTCTTAGATGAAATAAAATTTTAAATAAACATAATGAGTTTGAAAATTTAAATTAACCTGATGCTGATTTCGAATCTATTTTGATAGATATTTCGAAAAAGTTTTTACATGATTATTTTATAGTTAATGTACCTCATAGCCAAACAATGATAGAAGAATTTTACAAGAATACTTCTAAAACACAAAATTGCATAAAGCGTTTCAAGGTAACTATTTAAATCATGGATTTTGCGAGCTGGTTATAGCTGCATTTAAATTTTATGGGACAACTATTTCTATAAAGCACCTTTACCGTTTCCTAATCAATGCAGTAATCAATATATAGATACGCTTAGATCTTAACTAAAAAAATTTATTAAGAATGGTTACTGTATGTGAAAATATAAAAAGTTAGATTTAATACCAGTTTCAAAAATTTTTGATCATTCAGCTCAAACTATGAGATAAATTTTGTGCAGTTAAATTATTTCAGCCTTTAATACAATCTGCTTACCTATGATATTAAATTTTTTTATCATACACATTGTTTGGAATGTACATCTTTCGAAATACGTAGTATGATTACAGTATAATATATATTATAAATCGAAAAGACTCCATATGTAGAATAATTAACAATGGTTGATAGATAAAATGATGAATATGATATAAGATTGTTTTTTAAATTGTTACACGAGATTGGGCATATCTAATTCTGTAATTGTGTAATTTGAGAACATGTCAAATCTGTGTACTAATTTTTTCGTGAATAAAAAAATAGAAGTGATCCCATTTATACTATTTCAGAGGATTGATTTTTCTAATAAACCCATGCCATTATTTCGTGACAATATTATAAAGAGTGTTTAAAAATTAATTGAGATGCTGAACGAAAGATATCGAAAAAATAGCGTTAAATAATACACGTGAATCCATTGTTAGGCCACACAAAGTCAATTTTTCGTTTTGCATAACATGGTTTTCCGAAATTCCAGTCGGCGGGTCGGATCTTTTTTTTTTTTTTTCAAAAAAATTTTTTTACTATAAATTAGTTGTTTCATGCTCATATTTAAGGCCACGCAAGTTAATTTTTCGTTTTGCATAACATGGAATCAGAAAATTCGGAAATTTTGTTTTTTTTTTTAACAGTCCTGTTGGGTTATTCCGGAAAATTAAGCTCGATATCGGGTGATACCGGATAAATTTACGGAAAAAAATTAAATAGCAAAAATGGAATAATTGGGGCAATTGAAACTTAAAAAAAAAAAAAAAAGTTTTTTTAAAAAATTGGGTCTGCGGTTTATGCAAACCGAAAAATTAACTTTGCGTGGCCTTATATAGTGAGGGGGGAAGGCGGAAGGGGGTAACGTAAACCACTGAATCAACTTGGTCTCGCCTTAAGTGATGTAGGCAATTATTGGCAAGTGATTGGATGATCATTCCTTGTTACTTTGTGTGCTAACATGTGCATGTACGTTGTAAAAGTGGAAAAAAAAAATCTAAAACAAATAACTATCTAAAATCTATCTAAACGACACTAACTCCTAGCAGGGGACAAAGCCGTGGCTCCAAATATGAAAGGCTATGATCGAGGCGTGGAAAGACTTGGTCCGAGTTTCAGAGCTTCGGGCTTTGTAGGGAAATAAGATAAGTATTTTCAGAAGTCTCTGTAGTACTTTTAGGTTGTAAATATCAATTAATAGCCAAGGAAATCCCTCTTTTCGGTCTTCTGTATAGTAGGGTTTTGGTATTGAACTACAATCACTAGGGCTTTAATGATTGTCACGAGGTACGTGTCTAGCAAAATTGGATCTTTGATAACTTCGATTATTTGATGTAATAGTCAAACAATGGTTATTTGTAACAATAACGGGACTTGATTACGAGTTTGATTTTATTTTAGTATTTAAGAGGATCTGGATTATTAATTAACACTTTCTTTCTTTCTCTCTTTTCTTTAAATCAGTACTATGAATACTATAGAGTCATGGGAACAAGAAGTTACGATAAATTGATTTAAATTTAAGGTCAAGGGAAGTTTAACAAGGGAAAATTGACAATAATTTTATTACGAACAATTTATAATAAACAATTTTTAGGATCAAAAGTTTTAACTACTAGAGAACCAACTTTCTACTTTAGAGACTTCGAAGTATAGAACTCATATGAGTTGGAATTTTATTACAGCAAAAAGTTAGGTCTTATATACTTTTGACCTTTGCTGTGTATATAAATAATTTTTACTAACTTTGCTACTCTATTTTATTGGTGGTTATTGATTTCAACAAATTTTGAATGAGAGAACAATGTGAGGGTGAAATTGTACCCGGCTTAGATGACTGGGGCAAATTCATACCAGGTTCCCAAGGTGTAATTTTCCAACTACATATACTATTTTGATAATACTAATAACATAATAAAAAGGCGAAACCAATTTAATTCAGTGGTTTACATTACATCCTTCTCACAAAAGAGGGGGGAGGAGCTGGAGGGAGTTTATTATAATTTTTTTCTTCAAAATGATCCACGATATTATAAAAATTTTTCAAAATTTTCCGCATATATAGTGAGGGGAAAGACAGAAGAGGGGGTAATGTAAACCACTGAATTAAATTGGTCTCATCTAATGAGGTAAAATAATAGTCAAAAATAGAATAATAAAATAAAAAATAAAAAAATCTTAGGTCATGGCTATCTGGCCTCTTTAAAATGTACTGTTTAATAGTGCAATTACTGAATTAAATCATTATCTAAAACATCATCTATAATATTGTCTTTATGCTATATAGTATTTCTTTGTATAGCCATTGACTTTACTATTTATAATTCATTTTTTAATTATGATTCCATTATAATTGTGTATCAATTATGTATTCTAATATGTATGGTTTAAAAATATAAATAAAAACCTACTATTTTTCTGATATATGCAATTTATATTTCATTTTTATCTGTTGTATCCTTGGTTCTACCAATATTGTTGAATTGTATATTATCATCATTAGGGGATATCCATAATTTACGTCAAACCAGCATTGTTAGAGAGATCTTAAAAATAATACAAAATTATACTATATGAAATTATCTTCAAGGTCTCTATTTTTATACAATAACATACTGGCTTAACGTAAATTATAGATTTCTCCTTATAGTTAAATCTAGTGCTTTAAATCAAATCGAGTCAACCCAAAATCCAACTGAAATTTTGGGTAGGTCAGGTTGGGTTCGAGTTACAGCTGTTTTTATTATTTCTGGGACACCTATAAAAAATTAGCCAAAAAAATTTTCGGCTAGTAATTTTTTAGCATAATAAATTCAATAAAAATTGATATAATACTGTAATATATATATAATTTAAAATCAGGTAGCAAATATGTATAAATAAAAATTATGCACATCTCTTGTTGAATTCAAAAAATATGATTTTTTTTTATTTTTTTTTATTTTTTATTTTTTTTTGTTAAGGTAACCTCTACGGCTGGGGACTTTTTATTAAGTAGATATATAACATTTTACAATTATAATGAAGGTACATCAAGCCACACGTGCACCTTTTGAGTGTCTATTTAAGTAGTCTGCCCAAAGGTTCTACACTATCCGCCATACCTGTACCCCAACTAGGGGGTACCCATTTAAACCCTCTGGTTACAACCACTAGTTACATTCCACCTAACCAAGGTGTAACTCACTATTTGATGGTAGCTTATGTGACATGTTAGCAGGTCTTTTATAAGTCGAGTTCTTGTGTATTTTCAAAGATATAGTTGTATTGAAAAACTGCTATCACTTTCAGAAAAACCACATTCTTTAAATATAAATGATATAAATTATCTTAAAGGACTGGTACTTGTATAAATTACAATCTGAGATAAAACTTTGGTTGGGACATAATATTAGTCTTACAACAATTTGGAGGGCTATACACCAACTTGGATATATGTATAAAAAGGTAATATTTAATATATTTATATATAATTTTATTTTATAAACTTTTAGCAATTTTATAAAAGGCTCTTTCATATTAATAGCTTCTGATTTAGACTCTTTTATATTAATATTATCCAATTCAGAATTTTTTTATTATTAATTTCTGAATTAGTTGCATTTACTTCAGACAAGTCAGGTAACTTAAAAGTATTTGTCATAGATGATAAAGATTCTAGAGAACCTTTAATAGTTAGATCTACTGTTTCGCTTTGATTGTGTTAATAATTTTTACTGCATTTTTGGCAAATATTAATTAAGTTTTAATCTTTAGAATTTTGACTTTAGTTGAATTTTTAGTCCAATTGACAAATTCTTGATTGTATCTAACTTTTTTAATATTAGCACCTATTTATGGAATATATTTACTATTTAATATCTAGAGCCTTTTTTATATTTTTGTCAAGTTTTATTAGTTGACAAGAACAATCTTTTCTATAAACATTTACACAAATTAAACATGCTAAACATATTGGGCAAGTGTTTAAACAAAATTTTAATAAATGTTGATATTATAATAAATGTTGATATTATAATAATAAAACTATCTGTATGTAGAACAGGTATTATTTTTATTATAGTAATTTTTGTAATTGGACCAAAAATGTAATTTATACATAAATATTATATCAATATTAAACGAATTCAAAAATATATATAATTTATAATGTAGATATTATACATAGAGATTCTATCCGGATAAATTTGCCATCTATTTATCTGCATTATTAGATTCAAAAATCTATTTGATTATATCAGATATCCAAAAAATTTATTCAGATTATCTGATATATCTGTAACAGATATTCAATAGATATCCAAACAGATATCCAAATAGATAAATATATTTAGAAACCCCTTGCATATTTTTGTGTACCCCTTGCATAATTGTGTATAGTTGTGCATATTTTATGCATAATTATATAGAATTATGCAAGGGGTGCATAAAAATATGCAAGAGAGTTTTCAAATAATGCCTAACATAATATTGCATTTCTTGCATAAATAATTAGATAATCTATTGAATAACCAGATATCTATCTATTAATCTATTTTAACTATTTATCTATAAAAATCAGATATCCAATAAATAAATAGATAAACAGTTAATAGATAGGACCTCTAATTATACTGTATTAATATTATAGTAAATTAAAGTTGAATGAATTTAAAAATATATTTTTATATACTGATCATACCAAAAAAATTATTAGCCGAAATTTTTTTTTAACTAATTTTTTTAGATAATCCAGAAATAATGAAAACAGCTATAATGAGAGAATATTCCAAATATGGAATTGATTACCTGAGTCATTTGAATATTACACAATTGATAAACAATTTTTTTTTATACGTTTCATAATACCTTTTTGTAAAACTCTCAAAACTTTCAGGTAGCTTAACTTTTTAAAAATACAAGAAATTATTATAGATGATTTTTTTTTAGCTCTTTGACAGTCTTGCCAGAGCTCAAATACAAAAACTTTATTTAATTAATGATGGCAAAACATCTTAAACATAACAAGTTTTAACAAATTGCAAAACCAGCATCCCATAGTTGTGATAACATGCCTATAAGCTACCAATTGCACTACCTTGTATACAAGTTGAATAGACTTTGTCAGTCTATCAAAAGCTAATCTCTTTAAATCTTTTTTCTTTACTGAGAGCAAAAGAAAGTAATGATTTTATATCAACAATATAAAATCACCAATTAATAAAAAAAAGAAACTATATCTAATAAAAACAAACCAAACAAAAGGGAAATTTTTAAAAAAAACAAAAGAAGAAACAAGAAATGCAAAAAAAAATAAAATAAAGAGAAAAGCTTAAGAGCTAAAAAAGAGTAGAACTATCTCTATAAAGAATAGTAAACAACTCAAAGGTTGTAATAAAAAGGAAAAAAGTGTACACTATTATAACCCATGCTAAGTTTAAATAAAAATTTTATAACAACTGCAACAACTATTTATCTCTAATGTAACACTATGCCTTAACATATATACTATCTAACTACTGATCAACTTTTGAAATATCTTTAACTAGAACCTGATCCAAGTCATGTGGAGTAGCATGCAATCTATTGAGTTCATTCAAATTGGGATATAAACAATGCCAATCTTTTGGAGAAAGTAAGCCAAATTTCTACTTTTTATAAAAATTTTTGAAAAACCAACAGAAAAACAAGATGAAGAGAAAGAGAAACTACTTGAGCTAATAAAAGGATTATGGTTAAAGAACAATATAAAGTTTATTGTATCCCTAGGATTTAAAGAAAGACCTTGTTGCTTTGTCAACAGAACTTTGGTTCTACCAAAATTAAAGATCCATATCATTTTTTGATATTTTTTTCTTTGATATTCATTTCTCTAACTCTATTTTCCCAATAATCTTTTTTTCAACATTTTAATTTTCCTGATATTCACTTTTTTAACACTTTCATTTTCCTGACAAATCACTTTCTCAACACTTTCATTTTCTCAACATCTTAATTTCCCTAACAATTACTTTTCTGACACTATTATTTTCCTGACAAATTACTTTCCCAACACAATTATTTTTCTGACATGATTTTTCTCTGATGCAACCATTTCCTCAACAATTACTTCTCCACAAATTTCTTCTCTAATATAATTATTTTCCCAACAATCACTCTCTCAAATCCGTCTTAAAATTAATATTTGTTACAATAATTACAGCACTTATATATAAGAATAATAATAACAAATGACAATGAAAATTTTATTTCTTTGAATGTTCTAATACAAAAAGCCCTTCTCTAACAAAATTACCATCCCAAAATTTTCTTTTATTTCTAAAACCTATGTATATTATTTGAGATAAGAGAAGATTTCTAACTTCAATATTATCAACTTTCAATAAATACATGTTGTTGGGTAATAAAATATTCATTATGAAGAATAATCTACATATAATATTAAATAATTATATTAGACAGATCAAATTATGTGTACTTATTATTGTGAAGTGCACTTATAGAATGTGCATATATTATATCTATTATATTAGGACATGTGTTAATTCAGGATATATATAAGTGCTAATTCAAAACTATGTAAATTATTTTTGAAGAACTCAATTTTCAAAATAATGCTCATAAGTATTAGGTAGCCAATAATAAATACACCTATCATTGTGACTTCAATGACATTGACAATTTGTTTAATTGTTTAGATAAAGTTTAAAAACCTAATTTTTTAAATATAAGAAATTATCTAAAATTTCTATTATTTTCTATCTAAATGTCACCAAATGTCTCTAAGTAAAGTATACAACAAATCACATCTCTAGTTTGCAATAAACAATCTACTGTACTGTATTATAAATGATAGTTATATTTTTGTAAAAAAAAATTTACCATATAAATTCAATTGCATAAAATTATATATTAGAATACCAGCTTGTCTTGGCTTGAGGTTAATTGGCTTGTAATTAGCTTAGCTCTGCTTAATGAGCTGAAAGATCAGCTCAGGTTACTAGCTGCAGATCCAAACAGCACCAATAGCTTGTCTTTAGTTTATGAGCTACTGAGAAATAGATATGAAGATGTATAGTTGTTAGATAAAACCATTTTTGCTTGATGATGAAAGTCAAAACCTGAGCTCTAAATAACAAACCCTCTGTCGAAAGTTGAAACCTCAAATTTTTCTAACAAAAACTGAAGCTAAAACTTGACTTAACAAAACCTGCTAAAAAAAAAAAAGAAAGTAAAAATTACTAAAAAAATCTGTTATTACCAAACTCTTAACAAATTCTGGTGCTCTCACTAAAAAAAGTTAATGAAAATCTATTTTCAGCAAAGCCAAGCTGTTGATAAAAATAATACTATAAATTTATATATTTAAACAAAGAACAATGATTTATTATTTATTATTGATGCTTTTTTTTTATTTATATTTAATGCTGAGAATGTTTATTGGTTTGATGTAGCTTGTATATTTGGTTTTAAAAACAAAATTATAAATAGATAAATAAGCCCATTAACACCTCTCTAATATTTAAATAAATATAAAGACTTTTACTAAAACGCATCTATGTATTTTACACCATAGGTTCCATTTCTCAAAAACATACTAAGTAAACAGGAACAGGTTTTCTAAGTAAAAATATTTAGAACTTCAAAAACCTCATGAGAACTGAGATTAGGCCCTATCGGACCTTTATATTAGCTATATATCATAATATATATAAAAAAATAATAATTTTTAATTTTCTAACCCTAACTCTAAATTTTGCTAGAAGCAATTATATATAGATACTAAAACACTAAAGGTGCATTTTATAATAATTCAATATAAATATAGAGAATTAAATTATATTAATATTCTGATATTTTATACAATATTAAAATATTTTAAATTTTTAAATTTCAATTTGTACATATAATCTAAAATATAAAGCAGTAATAATGTTTTTGCTGTTCGGTAAATTTTTAGAAAATTGATAGCCAATAACATATTATATTCATATTTCTTATTAACTTCCCAATAGGCCACTTTTTATTTAAATCTGATCAATTCACTGACAATTATCTTATAGGCACCATATTTCACCACTAACAAGCTCATTTTACTAACGGCCTATTTCACTTTGTAAGGTATATAATAAAATGCCATGAATCCTATATTTTCCATTAATGCTCTAAGAAGTTCGTTGTCAAATATCATAAACGAACTTTTATGGTATGATACTCTCCAGGCAAACGAAATTTTTCAATCGCCTCAGTGAGATGACTGAATAAAAATAAAAAAAAACCATCTAGATACAATAGAAGTTAAAAAATATTGATAAAATATCAATAAAGATAAAAATTGAAATAAAAAAAAATTAAAACACTCTGAATGATCAGTTTATCTTTTTTAATAGGCTTGAAAATTTTATGAAGTGCATGATTTTAAGAACCAAAAAAATATAAGATAACTTAAAATTTCACAAGTTCTAAAAAATAGGTACCAATAAATATAATTTAAGGTGATCATAAAATTTGTAACAAAGATTTGAATTCAATTCCGCATAAATACCCATTTGCAAATAATTAAATCAATCAAATTATTTTTAATAATAGCTATTAAAAAAATTAAGCCTAAATAAATGGCAAATTTACTATTGTAATTTAGAAGAAAATAATAGTATAATTCTATGTATGGACTTGCGATTCAAAATAACAAATAATGTAATGATTTATTCCAGCAATTAAAAGATTAGTAAATACTGAAATGATTATTTGTTTATCCTTTAATAATACTAAGCAAAATTCAGTAATGTCTTTTACACTATTAAAAAAGTTTGGTTTAATGAAATAGATTCGAGGTTAGAAAATTAGACATAAATGATTAGGGCACTGACATTTATTACGTAATATCCATTTACTATAAGGGCTACCCCCCTCCCCCCACGTAAGATCTATAT
>CAJVPY010006130.1:0-10806 GCA_910591965.1 Dentiscutata erythropus | reverse complement strand
TCTAATAGTTTTTGGATTCAAATTACTTCTTTTATCAGTAATTAAATTTTTACTACTAGAAAATACTCTTTCTACTGAAGTACTTGTAGCTAAATGCAAAAATTGTAATTATAATTTAATATATATTTATAAATATATAGTTATTTATAAAATATAAAAATTGACCTGCAGGTCGATAGCATAGTGGTTATGCTCCCAGGTTGCAAATTGGACGGTTGCCAGTTCAATTCCTCCCAGCGGCGAAATAATGAAAACCCAAATTTGAAAGTGAAACACTGCGGGGTACAGGGAACTCAGAACATCTACGGATGGACGTATTCGGGGAATAGTTATTCTGAGAAGTTGTAGCTATGAAGTGAGGCGTGTTAGAACCCCGATTTGGAATAACCGAAGTCATGAGACGTACTGTGAAGCCAAAGTCTGATAAGATACTACAAGAACTCGTGGTGCCACCGGATTGGCTGGTAAAATCCCAGTCTAATATTAAGGTGTTTTGATCTCTTCGGAGTGTCATGCAGGCAGTCGGATCTAGGCCCCAATAAGGGAACTAGAGAAATAGCGGGCAATAGATCCCAGGTGGATACACATGATTTCCGTATGAGAATTATGAAGGTTCTGTGACACTAGTAGCGTAGGGTCAACTATAAAGATAGCTGGACCAAGTCATGTCTAGACTTGCCGAAGTAATAAAAAAAAAAAAAAAAAAAAAAAAAGCAAAATGAATACTTTTGTACCCAGGGTACCAAAAAAGTGACCCAGAACTCCCAAAATCACTCTACTAGTTTAGCATAAACAAAGTAGCATAATTGCACTTTTCATATAACCAATTCTGCAACAAATTACTTCTCTGATGCAACCATTTCCCAACTGTTTCTCTGACAAACTCTTTTCAATACAACAACCTACTTGACATAACATTTCCCATCTTTGACATAGCTACTTAGCTCACAACCTTTTTGACAATCTCTTCTTCTTTAAACTCTCCTCTTCCTGTCTTGCAATTACCTTTTAAAAATCTTCACATACTCATCATGCTAAATTATTTTGTTATATTTAAATAAAATAAGTTATTAAAAAATAAAATTGCTTAAATAAAAATAAAAATAATATAAATATTAATTAAAAAAAAGAATTATTAAATAAAAAAATAAAAGTAAATTAAAATTAAAAAATTAATATTGTTTTGCAAACGAGAACTCTTCCCAATGACCATTTGGACCAAAATTTCTTACTAAAGAGAAACTAACTTTTGTTAGAGAGTTGTCGTAGTCTAATGTAATAGTTGCCTAGAGGTCAATGGTGTTCTGTTCCAGAACTCCTCTATAAGTTGTGCATTTGACATACAAGCCAAGAGCATTGGTAGACAAGATAACTGGCAGGAGGTGTGTGTCCTTGAATACAAAATCTTGGTGAAGAAACTAGAGTCTTTTTCATTGATAAAGTTACTTAGGCTGTTTCATCCTGAAGGAGAACACAAGAGAAACAACAAAAGCTGATTTTTTTTTAAGCTGCACTCCTTTACTTGGCCAAGTAGTTCCTCCTTTACTTCTATTTATCTTTCTGTTGGTCTTCCAAAATTTTTTGAAAAAAGTGGGGATTTGGCTTACCCTCCAAAAGATCAACATTGTTTATTTCCAAATTCAGATAGACTAGTAGATGGCAGCATATGTCCAAAAATGGATATGACATTCAAGTGCTGAAATGAGTCTCAGTTAAAAAAGGAATCCCTGATTGCGGCAGCAAGTATTTGAGATATGGGTCTACGAACGGTGACAGCACTAGCATAGCAGACTTTCTCTGTAATTGGTTAAATTTTTGTAAATCATTTCATGATTTTCATAAATTTTATTGGCTAATAAAACAAGATTAGTGTAACAATAGCCTTCTATAAAAAAAAAAAATTATTGAAATAATACTGTACTTTTTTTAATAAGTTTTTTATATTATATACAATATAGAAAATATAGAATATCAATACAAAAAAATTACCAACAAGTTAGAGGGCATCCATAAATAATGTTATGTTTGAGGGGGGAGGGGTCCCCCAAAATATAACGATTTTCCAATATTTAGAGAGGGTCCCTCAAAATATAACACAATTTTTTTATAAAAATTTGTCTAAAATTTGAACCAGTGGTCCAAATTGGCTAATTTTGGTACCATTCGAATTGTTTCAAGAAGAGGAGTCGAATACTACCAAAATTATTTGATTTGGATCACTGAATCATATTTTATTAATAGAATACTATTGGTTATTATGTTTTCTTATAAAATTACTATAAAATCAATAGTATTTCATTAATAAAACATTATTCAGTAGTCCAAATGAAATGATTTGGTACCATTGAATTCGTCTCACAGAGACGAATCAAATGGTACCAAAATCATCCTGATTGGATCACTGGGTCATGATATATTCAAGTTTTTGTAAAATTTTATATATAAACATATGGATTTTTAAAAATTTTTTATATAGTCTAGAGAGGGTCAAGAGCTACTATATAGGGGTACATAATGTTATTTATAGATGCCCCCTTAGCTTCAACAAAAAAAGAAAGGCACAATATTGTAATTTGAAAAATTTTAATAATATTGCTTGTAATTATAAGCAGTATGGCACTTCGACTATAACTAATTAATTAGTTATACCAG
Organism: Dentiscutata erythropus; assembly: GCA_910591965.1. NCBI lineage: Eukaryota > Fungi > Glomeromycota > Glomeromycetes > Diversisporales > Gigasporaceae > Dentiscutata > Dentiscutata erythropus. The sequence continues at coordinate 8,154 of CAJVPY010006130.1, read as the reverse complement.
AACCAAGCCAATATTTGAATTTAGTTAGCAAAGTCTTGTGTTGAAAATACTATAATAAGTATATTGTTAATGCCAAAAAAAAAAACCTAAACTAACTAATTTATATACTCATTCTAAGCATGAAATCTATTTGGTAATAGCTAGAAATGAAGGAAAAAAATTCAAAAAAGCTTCAGAATGGCTAATTAAATTTTTTGCTTTACCAAAAGAGGCAGTGATGTGTCATCATTGTCTATATAAAACGGATAGCAATTCGGAATATACTAGTTTGTATAATTACTCTAAAAAAGTTCCAAAAGGGAACATAAAACAATTTCAAAGTAGGTCGTATACTTTATGTAGTGATATATTTACTCTGAATCCGAATTTCAGGAATTAGAGTCTGTGTACCATGAAGTGTATACAGAATTAGATGAAGTGAAGCTAGGTAGTTAAATATTTGTTATTTGTTTTTACTTTTTTTTTTTTTTTTTTTTTTTTTTTTATAATAATTATTTTTTTAGAGTTGATTCCTTTAAGCAAGAAGATTAAGTTAATGTCTGGAATATTGCATACAAGACAATATACATATTATGAAAGCCCTATTCTTGATCCGAATAAATTCAACAAAATGCTTGAAGAGGCTGAACTATTGTTAAAAGGTTTTTTTAATCAACTAGTAGCTGGAACTAACCCATAAGCCAAGAGCCACATGACAAATGAAAAAAATAAAAAGAGTTTGGTTTCTTTCTGTTATTTTTTAGCCAGACTAAATAATAAATTTATTAATGGGGTTAAGGCAGAAGTTGGGCTTTTGCTAGATGTATCTGGCACATCTTCATTAGCAATAGAGACTTTAGCTAGTGCAGGTTTAATAGTAAGGTGTAAAACCATTGCAAGGCAGAAGGCCTGGTATGTAAAAGCGTATACAATAATAGTAGAAAAGTTTTTAACTGAGAATGTATATATATTTTTTATATTTATTTTATATTTATTTATTTTATTTTTTATTTAATTTTTTTATTTTATTTATTTTATTCGTTTTATATAATTTATTTGTTTTTTTTTTATTTAATTTTTGACAGATCAAAAGCTTGGTTGTCCTTAATGTGGATAACTTCCATAACATTTATGAATCTCATCATAATGATACAACCACTATATATGATATTTCACATTTTATCACAATGCTTTTAAAAGCAGTATCTGAAGCAATATTGATTCTATTTACTAACCCTAATCAAGAAAAAATTATTCATAATGAAAGAGGTATTGATTCAAAAATTATTATAGAAAATGCATACTCATATTTTTTTTTTATTTATAGCTTAGTTATACAGAATGGAAGAGAACATTTGCTGAATTAGCATTTGTACAAGAAACTCATAATGAAAAAGTCGAACACCTTCTTATTCATAGCTATGACGATAGAATAGAACAATGTCAAGAAGATAGAAGCATAACAAATATGAAACTTGTTTGTTTAATGGAAGGGTCTCTTCATTCAACTGAAGAATATGTAAATGCTCTTTAGCATTTAATGAATATTCCTAAAGCAAAAGCCTACATAGAGACACGAGTATTAGTAGCACCTATGGACTACCCCGGCCAACTTCATATATGGTGTGGAATTATTTGCCATATTAAGAATGGTAATTCTTCTGGAATACTAGAACAAATTTTGCATGTTGTTCCAATGATTGGATCTTTGCATGTATCCTTAAATAGTCATAAGACAATAATTATAAATTTTTTAACTTGCTCTATCATGGGTTTTTGGAGAAAAAAAGGTTTTGGCACAAAAGCCAAAATCTTATAAAATTAATTTAATTTTAAAAATAGTATCGCAAGGCTGGTCTCAAGTTCGTTCTATAATTGTATGAAAATTTGAAAGTTTTAAACATCCAGAAGTCAGATATCTTATTAATTTGTTAGATAATATTGTTTTCTTGGTTTTAGATTTTTATCCCATCATATTTCGCAGTGGCAGTTGGCAAGTATATATAGAAGCAATGTTTTGTGTTTGGGTCACTTTTTATCAATATCAATGAAAAAATTACAATAAATTGCCTTTGGCATTTTTAAGTAATGTTTTTTTTGGATTAGTACTAATCATCCTATCTCACAAGTTCTTGTAGGTTCTCTCCATGTTTTCAATGATTATTTTGTTGAAAATTTTTATAGTTTACTTTGACGGCAGATACGTGAATCCAATACAGCAGATTAAATTATCATAGAAGCACAAATAGTTGTTCAGATGCATAGCAAAAATTCTTTTAAGAACACATTTGCTAAGAATCATAATATTAAATACTTAGAAAAACAGTTAGAGTATCTTGAAAAGCATACTTTGCTTTTTTTGTTAAGATTTTTTGTAGATGTTTACAAGAATCTTGGTAAATCAAAAATTATTGCATCTGATAGAAATTCAAATCTAACATATGAATTTCCAATACTTCAGACCAATGTTGATATAAAAATATTGTCTATGGCTTGGAATATAGCGTATCCTCCACAAAAAGATAGATACTGTGACTTGGAAGGCTATATAGACTCTCGTGAAGTAGGTTATATTTTAATTTGTGAATATGCTTATCATTTCAATTAATTTTTTTTAAACTAGGAAGTTGATGCCATTATTGTGTGGATTATCTTATAAGCGGAATTGAGAAGAATTGTAATGCGTTTCAAGCAACTTTAAATTCTTCAAATAAGAAGGCCAAAGATAAAAAAAAGAAGCGTGTAGATGAACTTAATATTACTGAAGCCGATGATAGCATCAATGTCAGTGAAGATACTAGTATTAGCAAAAGCTTTTATTTAGATAAGAATATAGAGTCTTTGTCTTTAAAATAGAGTTTCAAGGTTTCCAAACCAAAATTGAGATTTTTGCTAAATCCCAATTTATAAAACACAAAGCTCATTTTGTATAAATTTTATTAAAATGAGTTATGGAAGTCCAGAAATTTGGCAGAAAATTTTTTTTAGTATCTAAAAATAGAATGAAAATAATCGACCATAGTAGATACTATCAATTTTGTATAGGCATCATTACACAAATTAATTTTTATTCAATAATAAAAATTTTATGAAGATCATATTTAAAATTAGTGAAAAATCAAATTTGAGTTGTTTGAATTATACAACCTTTATTTACTATTTGCTCAAAAAAAATTACTAGTCCTGTAACTTAATTTTCAAGGCAAAAACTTAATATAAATCTTAGTAATATAGATCTACATATTGAAAAAGCTATAAATACTTTGACAAGTGCACAATAGAGAGTTTAGTTATAAGTTTACAGAATGTGGGTTGCAGAATTTTACTATTTGTATATAACAAAATTTTTTAATAAATAAAAATAGAATTTTGATTTATATATATTAAGTACCCTCTTAATTAAAATAAACAATTAATTTATCTTATTATCAAAGAAAAATTAAATAATAAAACTTTTATTTATTTATTTATTTTCTTTTTATATGAACAAACTTTGTACATTACATTTTCAAAATTTTCTTACATCCCAATATCGAAGAATCTCTACAATTTTCGCATTACATATTTTAGTTCTTCATGCAACATCAACCAAAAAAACTAACAAATTTAAATTCTTCACCCAACAAATAATGAGCTTATTACAAACACCATTTCACATTCACAACACTCTTGGCAGTGTTGTACATAGAACATGTTCACACTATGTAAAATATCCAATGTCCAAAATTGTCCAAAATTATCCAAGCCTATGTCCCATATTTAACTAATCAATAAAGTAATTTAAAAAAATATATAATTATATATTTTTTTAGGTGCTGGACTCATTGGTAAAAAAATTAAAATAGATTATCTTAATAAAATTTTGAGTAATTTTAATTTGAAAAAATGTTCAAGATTGTCCAAAATTGTCTCATGTACAACACTGACCCTTGGTAACTGTATTATCTTTATCCTTAGTTCTATAAAAATGTGCTTTACTATAAAAATTTTGGCTAACAAAAATGCACTTTACTATAAAAATTTGGCCAATATACACTGCCTGTCCAACATCTAAAAATAAAGCTTAATAGTAATAAAAAAAAAATTGGTTGATCTTTAGTAGAGGTGGCCACTATAAAAATATTATAAAATTATAATATTCAAACATAGTATTTGAGCTAATTTAAGCAAATTTGAGATTAGTTAGGGTTAGTTAAGGGTTATAGTAAAGTTTATAGTTAGCTCTAGAGTTAGAATTAGAGTTTTTTTATATTATAATTTTATAATATTTCTATATTGGCCACCTATATTAAAGGAGATCCAAAAATTTTATTGTTAATATTGATAGTCTATATCTCTGTTCACTATTGAATTTAAAAAAACATTCTCTTACATTATTACAGTTTATCCTCGTTAATATCAATCTAAGCAATAAGATGAATTTTTACAAATTTTTATATATTAAAAAAATTCTTTTATATATATTAACTTTAATATAATTCCTTGTTAATATCACTATCAACATGAATTTAGACTAATTCAAATAGGTTGATATAAATGAAGATAGACTGTATTTAGTTGAATTCATAGTGCTTTTTGACTAATAGTTGACAGATTTAACTACAAATTGTTAAAACATATACTTGTTTCTATGTAAAAAAAAAAAAAAAAAGCTTAACTAATACTTGGTTCTTCTGAAAACAAAGACTTGTGTACAATTAACTGTGTCTCAAGAGTATAGAATCTTTAAGTTGAAAAAAAGTATTTTGAACTATATTTAAGATCTGTTATATAGTTATAGAAAATAAAATAGACTTCTCATCTAACTTTTAAATTACTTCGCGAATTACTGAATTACTTTGATGGTTTGTAAAAAAGAACTTATACTTTCTGAATTTTTTTGTCTTACCCTTTGCAAATTCGTATTCGTGGCTGTGAATTGATTTTTGTAGCTGAGAAACATTATGCTAATATGAAAGATATATTGTATCACATTTCTGTCGATCATCCAATCAAATTAAAGCTCGCTATGCTGGCAGCACCTGCTTGAGATACAAATTGAGTTTATAAAAAAATCTGGAGTTAGATCAGAAAGAAAAATTATAATAAGGTGTACAGTAGAGATATACAGATGTTGCTCTTGTATATAATTTTTATCAACCTAGCATGGATTATAATAGTGCACATCTATTTCTTATATGTGTCAGGTAGTGTTAGTAGTTGGTCTCAAAATATCAGCTAACTAAGCCGATAGTATAAAACTTGGCTTAGCCGGCTTAGCCAACTAAGTAGTGCTTATATAAAATTTTATATTTAAAAATTCTTATTTAATTTTATAATAAAGAATCTGCATATTCGGATATCTATTAATTTTAAATAGGAAAACGGCATTATAGTTTAGAAGAAATTGTATTTGTTAATTACGTGCATACGACATGGTGCACATAATATAGTGATAATTATAGTATTACCATTACTGTGCACTTATAAAAACTTGCCTTTCTCTATTGATAATATATATTTTATTTTAATACGTAAAAAAGAAATTTATACATATATATATAGAACTCTATTCTAAAATTTAAATGTTTAATACAAAAAGTTTTTGTTTTTTTATAATCCGGTATAAACATTCATTACTAATGAGTTTTCTTTTAAAAATAGTAAATCGTGAACTATATTAGTACTTAAATGATTACATTTATCAGTTAAGACATTTCTTGCATCAGAAAAAAGTCTTTCTGCAGGAACTGAGGTTGCTGGTATTCCAAGAAAAATTTGAGCCTGTTTAGTAAGAAGTGGCAAGGTAATTCGATGCTCTTTCCACCATGCTAAAGGATTATTGTTTTTATAAAGAGAATCCGTAAGTTCATATTTGGGCATTTGTAAAATAGACAAATATATTTGCAACTCAATATCGAGAGATGAAGGGGTTGATTCGACTTCTTCTTCAAAAAAATAAGGACATATTAGATGCTTTTATTGGATTACCCGTAACTAAATCTTTATGTGATTCTTGTATGGAGAGATTGATTCTTCTTCATAATTCATTAATCACATCATCATGTTTGTTAGGTGGGGTATTTAATAATAATTTAAAACGAGGATCTAACAACATAGCAAGCCACCCAACTATGTTAGGATTTTTCCAATGGCTTTGCATGGAGTCTTTAAGAGAGGTATGCATAGCAATAACAAATGAATTAGTAAGTTGAGCTTTAATATCTAAAAAGATGTTGTATTGTTGAATATATCATTCCTAGCATTGGGTATTGGCTACCACCCATATAAATAGATGCATGTGCAAAAGAATAAAGTAAGTTATATAATTTATCTAGTCCTTGCCAATCATCATCTGAGATAATTTTTTCTTTTAACAAATTTCCATCATTATGAATTGCTTTTTCAGGATCTTTTATTAAATTATTAGCTAATGCTATGATTGCTTCACAAAGATCTAAAAGCCTTTTAAGAAGAACATAAGTAGAGTTCTAGCAAGTCACAGTATTACTTGAAATAGGCTCCAATATTGTAGCAGATTGATTTGTTAAATTTTTGCCATTTATTTCAGCCTGAATTTTACAGAAACATGATCGATACTTATCACGTTTAACTAAAAAATTATTCATTGTTTTTGCATTTTCAATTAGGGTAATACTTTCTTCCAAACTATCCGAAATTGCAAGATAAATTGAATACGCTACACACCCCAAATGAGTAGTTTCTAGTTGCCTAACTGCTTTTACTATTGATGCTGTGTTGTCAGTCGTTACTGCAACTAATTTATCAAGTATATTCCAATTAGTAAGAACTTTGCACAAAAAATCTTCAATGCGATTTCCTATATGAGGGTATTTAAAATACTCAATTGTAAGTAAGGCTTGATACATCATAAAATCTTCTGCAAGCCAATGTGCAGTTACACTGATATAAGGAGTATGTTTATGAGTCCAAAGGTCAGTTGTAATACAAACAGATATCATCGTTTGATCAATTAGTTTTTTTAAATTTAACTGTATATATAGTATTGATTCCGCGATTTTATTTTTAATAGTATTTGTGCATGGAATTTTGAATTGTAGGTTAATTTCTTGACAAAAATCTTTAAACTGATTATTATTAACAGAATCTAACAGCATCATTGCCTCAACCAACCAAGCCACCAAACAGTAAGTAATACAATTTTGTTGTTTATCAGGAAGGGGTCAAGTGCATTCAGCATGTTTTTCAAATAATGATGTAATTGTTGTTTGAGATTTTGTAGTGCTGGACATCGAAGCTACAAATATATTTAGATTTTGATTTTTGAAAATTCTATGTACTATATATAAATGTGTAGCAATATTGGTATTTGAAGTACTGGGTTCAAAACTAGCTGTGCATTTTTTTATAGCACTATTTCCAATATCTTCTTCAACTAAGCAGTGCTTGCATTTAGTAACTTTGTCATACTCCATATAATCTCATATCTAGCTTTTTACACTAGGTCTTTTTTTTTTTTTATAGATTGGTATGGAATTTTTTCTTTTTTTTGATAAATCTGATATTGAGGTAGAACTAGATACTAAATTATTATTATTCTGTATTTCAGGGTTTTCGGAATCTTCAAGATTAAGGTCTTCAGGATTTTCAAAGTCTTCGGAGTCTTTGGGATATTCAATACAGAATCCTCAAATTCTTCAAGATTTTCGGGGCTTTCATAGCTATCAAAATGATCCGGATTTTTATAGTCTTCAAGGTTAGAATTTAGTTTATTTGCAGGAAAATTATCTTGTTCCATTATTAATAGAAATTTAATCTTATCGAATGTATATTTATTAGATGACAAATTTATTCTCAATTTATATGAAATTTTATGAGGCTTTTATATATTACAATAGTATATTATATTGTTCTGTTTGATTCATATACTAATATTAAAGTTTTATTTTTTTGTGCTCATAGCATGATCTTATTGAAAGGAGTGTTTATCATATTATCGCGGTTTTCGAAATGGTTGAAAATGGGGTAAAAAAAAAAATTTGAGTATACAGGTATATAGCGTATACTCATATACCAGATTACTTTAAAACTGATGCTTGATTTACATATATTGTCTATTAAAAACCTAATTGTTACATACAAGTGCAGCCAAGAGAATAATCTGAAATTCTAAAAATAGACTATTATTTCAAACACTGATTTATTTTTAAAATT
>CAJVPY010006129.1:0-10807 GCA_910591965.1 Dentiscutata erythropus | reverse complement strand
TTTTTTAAAGATATCTTGGCACTTACCAGGCCGATTTTGACACTTTAACCACCATTAGATATGTCTTGACAAGCTTTACAAAAGTCTTTTAAGCAAAAAAGATGATTACCTTAGTATAAAAAAAGTTTACTTTGGATGATCGCCACATTCGCACTATAGTAAATTTATATAGTAATCTGAGTCATATTTTACTAAGATCATACTTCTGTTGAGTGGCGAATCATCTATTAAAAGATTTTTCAAACATGCCAATTCCTCCTGAAAATTCATCGAATATTTATAACGAAGAAGATGCTTTAAATCAGCTAATACGAAAAAAAAGATCATATAATATCACAAAACTAGAACATGAATTAAGCCAAAATTTACTTTTATTAAATGAGAACCAACATGTGATATTTAATGTTATCATACAAGCCATTGAATGTGAAGAAAGTCAATGTTTCTTCGTTGACGGCCCCGGTAGAACTGATAAGATATTTTTATATAACACTTTATTATCCAACGTTAGATCACGTGGAAATATAGCTTTAGCAGTCATATCTTTGGGAATTGCTGCTCTCTTAATAAAAGGCGACCAAACAGCTCATAGTTGTTTTAAAATCCCACTAAGACCTGATCAATCCTCAACATGCAACATCTTGAGAAATAGCAAAGAAGCCCGTTTAATCAGCTTGACAAAGCTTTTCATTTGGGATAAAGCCCCAATAGTTAATAAATTTGCCTTTAAAGTACTTGACTATACATTACAAGACATTCTTCAAGTAAATAAACCATTTGGCAAAAAAATCTTTGTCTTTGGCAGCAATTTTCATCAAGTATTGCCAGTCATATCTCATGGGTCTCGTGCTAAAGTCGTCTCTGCTAGCTTATTCTAATCTTCTTTATAACAATATCTAAAAGTAATGAAATTAACAATTAATATAAGATTTCACCAGATAAATGACATAAATAAAAACTTAAAGCAGAAAGAATTTGCTAAATTCCTTCTACAAATAGGCAATGGAAGATATCCAGTCATCCCCGGTATCAAAAATAAAATAGAACTCTCTTCAAATATAGTAATAGCTGGTCAAAAATTATCAGATCTGATTGATTTTACCTATTCAGATTTTACCCAACATTCTACCGATATAAATTATTTAATTGAAAGAACTATATTAACTTCAAAAAATGACGATGCGAGTAAAATTTCAGATCTTATAATAGATTAATTTCCTGGTGAACTTCATACCTATCTAAGAGCAGATTCTGTCGATTCACAAGAAGATAGCAATGATAGACAATCCCATTTATACTCTCCTGAGTTTTTAAGATCTGTAAAGATTTCTGGCTTTCCACCTGGTGAATTAAAACTAAAAATTAGAATATCCATAATGCTTTTACGAAATCTAAGTCTTGCAAAAGGACTATGCAACGGGACTCGATTAATTTGTCATAATCTATATAACAAAGTAATAAATGCTGAAATTTGTACAGGCTTATATATTGGTACTCGTGTTTTCATACCTAGAATCACAATTTCACCTTCTGATACTGATTTACCATTTGCTTTAACACGTCGCCAATTCCCTGTACGTTCTACGTTTCTATGACTATTAACAAATCGCAAGGTCAAATCTTGAATCAAGTTGGCCTCTATTTGCCAGAACCTGTTTTCTCATACGGTCAATTATATGTTGCTCTATTGAAAGCTACTTCTTACAGTTTAGTTAAAGTTCTTCTTTCTAATAATAATGATAAAAATATTAATATTACTCAAATAAATAATGTTGTATATTCTGAAGTATTTTCAACTGTATAGTATAGTCTTTTAAATTTTTATCCAAAATTAATCTACTTTTTTTATCTCTATTTAATCAAAAAACATATATTATTTATATATATATATATATATTATCAATTATATCAATAAATTATATCAATAATATATAATAAATTCACCTTAATCTAAAATATATCAGTATCTACAATAATATTCAAAATTATGAAATTTCTATTAGTTATTTTCAGTAATTACACAAATCAATATAATATAAAGCGATTTTCAAATCTATATAGATAAGCAAAATTATAAAACCTATTGCTAATATATAATACCTAATCTTTATATGAGTCCTATTAATAGAAAACCTGTCATTGGGCTTTCAATGTTTAGTTGGCTTTCTGTATGCTATCTATGAGCAATCTATTCAGATAGTAAATTGTCTATAGACAGCATACAGAAAACCAACTGAACATTGAAAGCCCGATAACAGCTTTCTGTTGATAGCATTCATATACAATAAAACCTCTCTAGCTCCACAAAATCAGAATCAGAATTTAAAACCATACAACTAGAAGACAACAAAAGAACTATATTTACAAAGGTTATACTCAAATACTATCTCTGCATTTAAAAAGCATCTACACTTATACATAAAAAATATACTTAAAAAAAGATTTCACCATATATGAGTGCTGCCAAGGAAAAAAGACCGATCAGACTTTTAATATATTTTGTATACAGTTAAACATCTATAAAAAATTTATTATAATGATAAACTTTTCATAGACGGCTAACTGTTCACAAAATATATTAAAAGTCTGATTGGCCTTTTTCCCTTGGTAGCACTTATATATACTATACTAATCTAACTACCTAATTTGCATATATAATTACCTACCTAGATTAAACCAATTATATTAATACTTTTTTACTCTAGATCTTCTAGATTAAATAAGTTTGAAGCAAACATTAACAAGCCTATATAAACCTATAATTCTAATTTACAATAAAAATCTTATCACTAATAATCACCTAATACCTAGAACAGACCAAAAAATTAATAACATACTATAAGTATCTTCGCACTAAACATTCATAACACCTCAAAGACAAAATTGTAATATATAATGTTGAATTCAAATATATATCAAATATATACTAAATTGTTACTTAGTAATAAACCAATTTTTAATTAGCTAATATGTAATAATTAGTAATTTCCTTAATTAATAAAAATTGTATTTTAATAATTATATATATATATATATATATATATATTCATTATTTTTACGTATCAAAATCCCATAAACCGTAAACTATTGTTATATTAGAAAGTCGGGGTCCCTTTAGTTCCTGAATGCTGCAGTCATGTATGTCTATAAATGTGTATGATCTGCTTAACAATACGAAGTTAAAGGCGCAGAATATATCGCGTCTTGTAAATAACAGCAAAACTAATTTAGAGATTCACATGGAAGCAAGAATAAATTAAAGATGTATTAATTGTAAATTTAGAAATACCAATGAAAGAATAAAGTAGAAATAGATACTTTCTCCAAAATATGTATAAAAAGCTCTTGCTTTTTCCTTATTTGCAAGATAGAACTCCTTAGTATAGAATTCTTATCTATAGAAATAGTTATTTTCTTATCTTCTTTATATTATTTAGTTACTTTATTAGTTAGATAAAGCAACTGTGTCTTCATACATGTTAAATTTCGTTATCTATTAATAAAAATACTTTTGAACGTTATCATGTGACCATATAATTTAATGTCCATTGTTAACTGAATTGTTAGTAAAACATACAATACAACCTAATATATCCTCATATATATTAGAAGTTGTACCTCTTTCGAATAAAGCCTTATTGAAATCCTCTTTACAAAGTCCTATAGAAAACTTTACCATTTACCTTTCACATCACCCTGATTGTGGTTTTGTAGACTACAATGTTCCTGTCTCTTGAACTATTAGAAAAAGTTAGTTTAGATGTGATACTTTTTTGGTGGTGACTATGAGATTAAATTTACTAGTCATCTAAATCGTGAGATTGAATTTCTACAAAACAATTATTGAAAAGAACTGCATAGATTTAGTGTATGAATTTTAGTTTAAAGAACACAGAACTGATAGATTATTTAACCCTACATTTATATAATAAACAAGACTCCTGTGAACTCTGTTATCCACCTTCTACAAAGATATTACAAACTTTTTACCAATTTGCAAGTTGGTATTCTTCTATGTATTTCACAAAGATATTTATAGCGAAAATATGCCATTATTTTAAAGAACTAGAAACCGCGATTCAGCAACCATAGTCCTCGCGTTGTAGAAATATAATCACAAAGTTAATTTTTAGTATTACATATATACAAAATCCAGAAAACTTTATAGAAATATATAAAGTAATTACAAACGTAGCCTTACATACCCAGTGCTTTCAAACAAACCCATTTAACCTTATTACTACAAATATTAATACAGTCAACATGACCTTCACCAAAGACGTACTCGATTATCTTAAAGATAACCAAAAAGAAAGTATCCTGATCCGTGTTGAATTCTTTAAGGGAGATGGCTCCCAAGACCCTCTAACCTAGATGGAAAACTTCGAGAAAACAGCAGCAGCTAATAATTGGAGTGAAAAAAGAATGAGACAGATCTTATCAGTTTTTATGAGAGATGCTGTGGATGATTGGCAGCTAACATACTATAAAGATAATGCAGCAACCAATGACACTAAAGTGGACTGGGAGAACACAAAAAAAGCATTCAAGAACCACTTTTATAACCAACATTAGAAAAATGTTTGGAGACAAGAGTAGGAATCAGTTGACACATACCATAGCCATTTTAGAAAAATGGTAGAATGAAATGGAATTACTGCCGCTGTACCGGCTGAAGACCAATTTTATTACTTCAAAAAGAGCCTAAGGTCAGACATGTTGCCTATAATCTTAATACATAAACCTGCTATGGTCCAGACAACACTAGAGTTAGCCAGGCATCATGAGCAAGGGACCGACTTCACTTATAATACAAATCCAAGCCAACCTTCCGAATCCAAAACCTACAAAAAACAAATTGAGCAGTTAACAAAGCAGATGAAGCAGATGAGCTTCAATTATGCTATTATCACTTCAGCCTTACTAGCTCAAGTAGAGAAAAAGGATACATTTAAACAATCATCATCTTCTCAGAAAAAGAAGAAAAACATCACTTGCTTTAGGTATGGCGAAGTTGGACACTTCGCAAACAAGTGTATGTCTGAAAAACTGAAAGATGTACACTACCAAGTCTTAAAGAAACCTAATAATAATATAGCAAAAATATCAACTTAATAGAACTGGCTAAAGAAGAAGATATAGAAAAAGTCTATATAAACTGCCCCAGTCTTATAGTACTAATAGAAAAGACCAAAAGGAAAAACAAAAACAAGCAAAAGCTCAAAAGGAACAGAGCTTACCAATTAAAGCACCTACGGACCCGGTGCAAGACATAGAAGACCCTATGGAGTTTGAAAATACTCTAGTAAAAAAAGTCATAAATAACGAATACTTTCTGAAATAGACAGGCTCAAGCCTTATAATATCGCCAAAGACTTGTTGTCTATGCCTGCCAGGATAACATTAGGACAATTATTGCAATATCCTAGTCAAAGATAAAACTTGGCAATGATACTTAGACAGAAAAAAGCCTTAAACACAGAAGCCAACCTAGTGAAGGCAGAAGAAAAACGCAAGACTATTGCCATGCGGTGTCATATACGCATCAAAAAGAACCCTGTAGTGGCCATTCTAGATTCTGGTGCGGCGGTAAGCATTATTACTAAGAAACTTATAGACAAACTAGAACTAGAAATAGACAAAGCATCAAAAACCATTGTTATAACAGCCAATAGTAATAGAACCAAGGCCTTAGGAATAATCAGTGAAGTAAAAATAGTTATACAGGACCTTATTATACTTATAGACCTCAAGTTATAGATTCACAGGAGGAAACTTTGTTGTTAGGCATGGACTGGTTTGACAAGTCACGTGCCAAGCTCAATTTTGACAATAACACTCTAATTGTCAAATATTTGAGCAAACAAGTGACAGTAAACATGACTCATATAAGTGGTGATGGCTATAAGCAAGACCTAGAAGAATTTACCGACAAAGAAAACTAGATAGATGAACTAGAACAAGACGATAAAGTTCATCAAGCCTTCTATAGTAACCTATTCTTTGAAGAAGAAGAAGACCTGTATTATAATCCCTGGACAGAGGATAACCCGGCAGTTTACTTAACAGAAACAACAATGCAAGAAGAAAAAGAAAAAGATATAAAAGCATTTGAAGTAAACCCAAATCTCAATAACCAACAACTGTAGCAAGCAGAAGACCAATTAATAAAGATGCAAAAGTCTTTGCAGAAAAGATTAGTAAGAATGGGCAAACAGTTGGCCTAGGGCAGACCAACTTAGTGTGTCATAAAATAAAAACAAAGAGTGCTAAACCAATTAAGCAACACCCATATACTGTGGCCCATGATAAACAAGAATTTCTAAAGAATAAAATTCTAGCCATGGTATTATTTTTCCAATTAAAAGTCCCTGGACTTCTCTGGTGGTCCTAGTATTTAAGAAGAATGAAAAAAAGAGAATATATATCGATTACCGCAAATTAAATACAGTTACAAAAAAAGACATATACTCCTTACTAAACATCAATGAAGTCCTATCAGAATTCGAAAGTGCCAAGTGGTTTATCAGCTTGGACTTGGCCAGTGGATACTAGCAGGTGGCTATCAGAGAAGAAGATAAGAAGAAGACAGCCTTTATAACAAAGTTTGACACTTACACGTTCAATGTAATGCCTTTTGGTTTGTGCAAAGTGCCCTCGATCTTTTAAAGACTAATGAATAACATTCTAGACCTGTTTATTAACAAATTCATTGTCATTTATTTAGATGATATTGTTATCTACTCTAAAACGTTTGAAGAGTATATGGAACATTTGCAACAAGTCTTCGACGAAATTAGGAAAGCTAAACTAAAGTGTAACTTGGAAAAATGTTCATTTTTCCTAAACAAAATAAAATTTTTGGGCCATATAGTTAGTGATCAAGAGATCTATCTGGACAAGAAAAAACTGAATAAAATAAAAAACTTTCCTATTCCAATGTTGCTTAAACAAATACAATCATTTTTGGAACTTGCATCGTATTACAGGAGGTTTATTAAGGGTTTCTCAAAGATAGCCAAACCCCTCAATATATTGCTAAACAGGGATAAGCCTTATCACTGGACAGAAAACCAAGATAAAGCTTTTCAAACCTTAAAGAATCATCTGATAACAGCCCCGATTCTAAGGTATCCTGACTATAGTAAGCTATTTTATCTACATACGGATGTATCTACCTCGGGACTAAGAGCTGTTCTGGCCCAATTTGATGAAAATAACAAGGAGTACACTGTTGCTTATGCAAGTAGAAGTGTAAGCAAACCTGAAAAGAACTACTCAATCTCAAAGTTAGAATGTTTGGCTATAATTTGGGCAGTCGAACATTTTCATCAGTACTTGGGATCAAAATTATTCTATCTAATAACTAACAATTCGGCTTTTCAATAGCTGAGAACTTCAGAGCTCAAAGGCAAACGAGCAAGGTGAATTATGAGATTGGAACCGAATAATTTTAAAATTATACACCACCCTGGCCGAAAGCATAGCAATGCTAACACTCTATCAAGGATGTATACTCAAGAAAAAGAAGACCCGCAAGAAGTGTATATGGCAAAAGCAGAAGACAATAAATCTGTGAAAAGTGAAATCACAGTGAAATTTATAGGAGATCGATTCATACCCACTGATACTGAAAGTAAAGCCTCTTTACAAGAATTAAAAGCACCAGAAATAATTTGGCAAATTAATAAAAGGCTAGTTAAAGACAATTGAAGGGAAGTGATAAAAAAGACCCTAAGCTATAACCTATCTAGAGGTTTGACAGAGTACCTCCGTCTATATGAGAATGTTAAGTTTACTCAGAAGGGAATCTACTATATTGCACATGGTATTATATCAAGCACATCAGTGATCGCTTGAAGCGAAAAACCAAAGGAAAACACCCAACAAGAGACTTAAAAGGACCAACAGCCCAATGTTGGTGTGATGATAAGTTATACTCACTATCAGATAAGTATAGCAAGTGTCATAGTAATCTAAAGTTATAGATCACTTTAAAAAAATCTCCTATTGATGAAATCACCAAATGTTACTAGGTAACTTCAGATGACAAGGAATTAGTTAATTACTACTATGAAAATGATTATATGTGGAGTAATAAAGAATCCATGAGTAACTTTACCTGGAACACTTTTAATTTTATTGATGATTCCTCTATAGAGCAATGGGAAAGTGAAAGTGTTAGTAAAAATCTCTTACTAGACATTACTGATGAAGAAGAAGAAAACACAATACCATTTCCAACAGATCTAAATGATTTACCTTGGTGGTTAGACTTATTAGAAAAACTATCTGAACATTATTGTAGAGAATTTAACAACTTCTCTAACACTTATTTTTGTAACTCTATTTGGTAGAAGGCCGCCAATTCAGTTAAGTACCTTTAAGGTACAACCTAAACCTTAAGTATCCATCCACAAAAGACAAAAAACTTTGCAAGTTGGTCACTACAACCGACATTATAACTTCCTGAAAATTATAAAAGAGAAGCACAACATAAAATATAACAAAACATATTATTAAAAAAAAAAGAAAAACATGCAATCCATTAAATATCAACAAATTCAACAATACCTAGAAATAGCACAGTATCTACCTAAGTGGAACAATTAACAGAAGAAACAACTAGAGTCACAAAGCAAATTTTACCTTCTATATAATCACCTCATATAAAAGAGATAAAAGAAAACAAACAAAAAATCAATTATTAAAAGTGATACAGCAATATAAAATAGAAGCGATTTTATATATCACTTATACACATTCATTAGGAGTCCATCTTGGGTAGAGAAGACCTTTAAAAAAATAAAGAATCATTACTATTGGCCTCAGATGTACGATTCGGTAAAAGAATACATCAAGACCTGTAATATATGCCAAAGATGCAGAAAATATAGAACTCGCGGCCCCTTGCAACCCATACCTGTCGAAGCGCCATTTCACAAAATTGGTATTGATTTTGTGAGACCTTTAAACCTAACTACAAAAGAGAATAAATATATAATTGTAGCAGTTGATTATATGACTAAATAGCCTGAAGCAAAAGCAGTACCTGTCGCTGATACTTAACAAATCACATGATTCATTTTTGATGAAATCATTTGTTAACATGGATGTCCATTCTATCTAATATCAGATAGAGGCCTACATTTCAATAACGAAGTGATTCGCTTCTTAGTAAGGAATTTTGAAATAAAGCACTTATTATCAACACTATACCAACAGGTTGGTCGAAAGGTTACAACCGTACCTTATGTGAGTCTTTGGTGAAATTGATCAAACAAGAGCAAGAGTGGAATACCCTTATACCTTTGGTGCTCTACGCCTATAGAACTAGTAAGCAGTCCACAATGAAATTCATGTCTTTTTATCTAATCTACGGGAGAGAAGCCCGATTTTTGAACTTTCTGGAAGAAAATAACATTCAAGAAAATATAGTCGACCAATTAACCACGATTATTGACGACCTACCTATTAAAAGAGAAGTTGCGAAAAATAATATTAAAAAAGCCCAAAATAGGCAAAAATTTTACTGAGGCAGAAAACTTAAACAAGTACTTAGAATCTTCCAAAATAGAGATAAAGTACTTTTATTTAACACCGCTCAAATAGGGCATCATACTGGAAAATTCTTATCGTAGTGGCTTGGACCTTTCGTCATACATAACTATATTGCACAAAATGTGTATTGATTATGTATGTTAGAGGGTCAGATTCTCAATATATCACGAAATGCTCTTCTTCTAAAATAATACTATGAAAGATCTATTTAATGCGAATGTATTAAATTAGCAAACTCAAAAAGCATTGCAAAAAATTACTGCAATTGCTCTTTTGAAAGTATTTGCTATAGGTTACTGGCCTTATATACCAAAATTTGAGGTGATATTATCAACTGATGCTAGTGATGCCAATGGTGCATTTATGGTGAGAAGTTGTTACTTACAACCCAAAAATTATTATAGAATATTGACGCATGGGGCTCGTCATTAGTTAGAGAGAACTTGTTACATTAGAAAGTCAGGTCTCTTTAGTTCCCAAATGCCGTAGTCATGTATGCCTATAAATATGCATGATCTGCTTAACAATGCGAAGTTAAAGGCGCAGAATACATCGTGTCTTGTAAATAATAGTGAAACTAATTTAGAGGTTCACTTGGAAGCAAGAATAAATTAAAGATGTATTAATTGTAAATTTAGAAACACCAACGAGAGAATAAAGTAGAAATAGATACTTCCCCAAAATATGTATAAAAAGCCCTTGCTTTTCTCTTACTTGCAAAATAGAACTCCTTAATATAAAATTCTCACCCATAGAAATAGTTATTTTTTTATCTTCTTTATATTATTTAGTTATTTTATCGGTTAGATAAAGCAACTGTGTCTTCATACACGTTAAATTTTGTTATCTATTAATAAAAATACTTTTGAACATTATCACATGACCACGTAATTTGATGTCCATTGTTAACTAAATTGTTAGTAAAACATACAATACAACCTAATATATCCTCATATATATTAGAAGTTGTGCCTCTTTCAAATAAAGCCTTATTGAAATCCTCTTTACAAAGTCCTATAGAAAACTTTACCATTTACCTTTCACATCACTCTGGTTGTGGTACAACATTCCCATCCCTTGAACTACTACAGTCCGGGATTTTTCCATATTTGGATAGTGTCGATCGCACCATTTTTAGTATAGAATCAATGATCAGATGATTCTAGATGTATCTGTTACACAAAGCCTAGAATCACTCGATTAATACTATACGTATGTATATAAAATTGCCAAATAATAGGAATCG
>CAJVPY010006128.1:0-10807 GCA_910591965.1 Dentiscutata erythropus | reverse complement strand
CAAGTGTTTTTTGCCCTTATATGGATTTATCTTGTGTTTACACTGCCTATCATATACCAGTTTGTATTCCTTCAAAGTCGAAACTAAGTAGTCCTAGCTATAAATACCATATTCGGGACTTTCCAAGCAGAC
Source organism: Dentiscutata erythropus (assembly GCA_910591965.1). Classification (NCBI taxonomy): domain Eukaryota; kingdom Fungi; phylum Glomeromycota; class Glomeromycetes; order Diversisporales; family Gigasporaceae; genus Dentiscutata; species Dentiscutata erythropus. The sequence continues at coordinate 10,675 of CAJVPY010006128.1, read as the reverse complement.
TTCCATCATCTGATAATCATCCCCATATGCATCGATCTGTTGGACTTATCATGGGTTTGCACCGCATTTAACTGGTTAGCATTCCTTGTACTTCCCTGGCCTACAGGGTGTACAATGCCCCAAATCTTCCAGGTTCCGGTTTATTGCTGATCCTTGGTACACTAACGGGTTACAGGCATTCTTCCCTGATGCGGACGATAGTAACTATAATACAGGATTAAATTCGAAAATCATCATCTGTAGAATTCGAACTCTCAACCTGCTACTTGGTGGGGTGACAACTAGACCACTTCACTAAGCCGCCACACCCTAAACTCATAGTTCTAAATGAAGCGTAATTTCATAATAAAGAATAAAATAACTAAATACACGAGAATCATACACACTTCCTTTTTTATTTTTATTTTTTTAAAATAAATTTAATATACAAGAATAATTTAAATTATTTAATATTAATTAAAATTATTTCAAACCTACTTTACCAACATGAATAAAAGTAAATCTCCCCTGGTAATCAATGACTCCAAAAAGATTGATTGAATAAAAATTTTTTCAATTTATATATCGAGATCCATTTTTGGAAGGAGGGTGAATAGAAATATATAAGCTGTCTATAGTACCGATTATATTTGAAAAGTTTCAATTTTCTAATCCTATTTCTTCACATTTAAATCCTTTAATTACAATCACTAATCTTGCTCTCTATGGTTATGCAACTCTGCTAGATTCCAAATCTAACAATGCCTTTAAAAGTCAATTTATAAAATGGCTAACCAACCCTTGACTTACACCTAAAGTTTGTTCTAATGTTCTTATTTTCACCCTATTTGCCAAATACCATAATACAATAGCGATTTGTTTTCACATAAGGGTCGTATTAGATGCAGTTGCACTAAAATCAAGATGTGTTTCTAATTGTGAAACAATTGCATTGAAAGTAGCACAGATAATATAAAAATGTTTTTGAAAGGAATTATAACCTTCATTATCTGTTAGACATAGGAAAATGTCTACTTAAAACCTATTAGTTTTGGGCCTTCTTTGCTGAGAAGCTTTTAAGTTTATATGAGTAAAAAATAGAATAGTAGAATTTATTATAGTTTGGTTAAATATTAAAAAAATGAGTTGTATTAATTATATTCATATCAAGGTGTCAATTATTTGTTTTAAAAGCTTAAGCATTAAAAATAAAGTAGCTATTTTTTTAGACCAGTTAGAAATTTGTTGTGAATTTTGTTGTGAATTCATTGTTTATTATTTTTGATATGTTAAAATATAAAAGTAGTGCTTGAGCAATCTTTATTAATGGTAAATTTTTGAAGAAAAAAGGTAATTTGTATCTCGTTGATTTGTTGATCGAATTGGTAACTCACTTGACTAATTTATTTAATTTCTGACTAATTAAAAATTTATATCCAATTCATTGAGTGAGGTGCTTGAAAACAGCCTAAAATAGAGTTTGAAACTCTGCCAAGTAGTAAAAGTTATATAACTTGTGTAATATAATAGTAAAAATATATTATTAATGAATTAGATTTACTTTTTTGTACTAAATTTAATATAGTTAAAAAAAATAGATTAAAATTTTAAAAAAATATATACCTAAAAAATTTTTATATGCAAAAATCTGATAAGCATTTAAAATTTGTTTAATGTTTTTTTTTTTTTATATTAATAATAAAATTATCAAGATAAAAATTTTTTTGTATTAGGTATTTGTTGTAACTTATAATGTACAAAATCTAATATATCTTTTAGATCTAATTATACTTATACTGTATATTCCTGAAAATAAGCTACTATTTTTAAGCGAAAAATTATAATCAAATCTCTATAAATGCAACTTTCATAAATGCAATACCTCTCTAAATGCATATTTTTGGTCTGGCTATAAGAAATCATTAGTGCTAAATGCATATTTTATGTTTTGCAAATGCACATTTACTCAAAAGATTTTCTATATTATACTAACCTCCTTAAATGCACATAGCCAATCAGAATTCAATATCCAAGTTGTGTTATACAAGCCTGCAGATCAAGTATTAAAAGCTGCAATTTGATTAGCTTTCTCTAAATGCAAACCCCTTAAAATATATGATTGAGGCTAGTCTGTATACATTGTATTTAGAGAGGTTTGACTATATATGAAAATTTTGGGAGTAGCTTATTTTTAGATAAGAGAGGTTTTTGATCATCTTTTATTAAATAAAAGTAGTTTCTACATGTAAAAGTCAAAATTGTACTAAGTAAATTTATATTTGTTAATTAATGGAAGTTGTTTAAAATTTAAAACTATATATATTTTAAAAATTTTATACAATTTGGATAACTTTTTAGAGGACCCCCAAAATATATATAGAGAGGTAAAGTTTTACAAAAATTATTAAATTTAGAAAGATCTGCAAAAAAAGTTAAAAATAAACAAACTAATTACTATAAATAGAAATAATCTGCACAAAAGGATCAAAAATAAGCAAGCTAAAACCTAACCTATTTATGTATATTTCGGGGTCCTCTTTTTAGTAGTGCACTTTTGCATTTTAAATTTAAACTTAAAATGCAAAAATTTATTAATAAAAAGTTATCCAAATTAAATAGCATTTTTAGAATATATATATTTTTAAATTCTGAACAACTTTTATTTTTTATTATTTTTTTTTTATAAGTGATCCTGCTTTTTTTAATGTGAACTGCTATGTGAATACACTATAACAAAGCACATATGTTTTTCATATAGTGAATAGTTCTAGTCTAATAAAAACTTACCAAATGTATCTAAATACTATTCAACATGATCTGCTATAACAACAACTATTAGTCTCACTCGGGATCCAAAACTTATTTCAGATTTTGTATCAACAAAGAATACTCCTTAATCATTTGACAAATTGTTGTATATTATGTCCGGATCTCTTTTTTCCTTTTTAATTTTTCCTTCTTCTCAAAGAGTACAAAACAAAAAGGAAAATTTTTAAAATAGAATTTATGAAAATAATCAGAAAAAGAAAAAACAGAAAAGAAAAAAGAAACACTAATCACAAAAAAGAAAAAACATAAAAAAAAATCTAAAACTCTAAAGGTACTATTATAACCTGTACATGGCTAATAAAAATTATATAACAAATTCAATATTTGTATATCTCTACTGTAAAGCTTCGCCTTAATGTTAAATTTACTTTTTGACCTTTCTACCATAGCTTTGTTGCTCATTCTAATTCATATCTTGAGTCAAATGCTGCTATCATCTGAGGATCTGTGTCTCAAGCCACCTGCTGCCATAATTAGAATTTCCAGGCTATTCTATAAAAAAGTGCTATATTTGTTTGTAAACAAACATGTGGTTGCATTTTGCTAATCTATCCAAATTTGAGAAGTAAACAATGCTAATCTTTTGGAGAGAGTAAGCCAAATCCTACTTTTTGTTAAAATTTTTTGGAAGACTAACAGAAAGATAAAAGGAAGTAAAAAGGTACTACTTGACTAAATAAAAAGAGTGCAGCTTGAAGAAAATAACAGGATGTTTTGCTGTTTTCCAGTGTTTTCAAAGAAGTACAGTCTAAGAGCTTTGTTGATGAAAAAAGAGAGGTGTCTAAAAAGTCCTCTTCTCCACCAAGATTTTTTATACAAGGGCACTTCCTGCCAGTTATCTTGTATAATAATGCTCTTGGCTTGCATGCCGAATATCATCTTTAGAGAAGTCCTGCCAGCAATATATTAATCTCTAGACAAACTACTATATTAGGCCATGACTCTTCAACAAAATTTGTTTTTTCTTCTATAAGAATTTTGAACTGAGTAATTATCAGAAAGAGTTTGATGTGTTCTGAAGTCAAAAATATAGCTATAAAAAGAGCTCAGAAATTAAGAATGATAAGTCAAAAGAAGAAAAGAATATATAGTTTTAATATTTTAAAAAAATAGAAGCTAAGAGTAATTGGAAAATCAAAACCACAATTAGAAAAAAAAGAAAAAAAACTAATGATTTGGTTAGACCTAGAGTCACTTCATTTTATTTCAGTATTAACCTGCTACTACTTATGCTACTAATAACCAAGAGCATTTTTAAGAATAAATGTAAGGCATTCAATTACTATCAACAATTTGCTAAGATGGAAAATAATAGCACAATATATGGCTTTAGCCATTTGTATAGAAATAAAGTTGAGGTTAAAAAGAGTGATTATATAACTTTTTGTTAAAAATTTAGATACTTTTATAAAATGTTTAAAGCTAGTAATCGCTATATATTAAGAAGTGAAGTTAGATATAATAAAAATGTAGTATTTACACATTACCAAAACTCAGCCAACATGAATAATTTAAATAGAACGTATCAAGTTAATTATTGTTATAGCTTAGGAATTGGCATCAAAATTAATAAGCATAAAGTGTTTAAATATTATTTGAAGTTTGCCGAGGCCAGAAGTTCTATAGGAATTTGAAAACTATCATTTGTTACTGTTACAAAATTAGCATGGAGAAGGATAAAAATAAAATCTATAAATGCCACAAAAAGAATACTTTTCGTAATAGTCTTCTTCGAGATCTAAATATGAAAAATGTGCATATTGTAATGAAAATAACATATAATTAGCATGGTGTTTAACATGTGACCCTGATATAACAACAAGGTGGACAAGTGGAAATAAAAATATTGATGATTGCATAAAAATATTCCAACTTAAAGCCTGAAGATAAAAGGATATATTTAAGTAAATTCCATTTAATAGATTATATAATTGTAAAGAAATCAGTAATAGAAAATTAGCAACTATATATTATGCACATTGGTTCTATAGAATTAATAGTGCATAATGTGATATTGTACTTAAAAGTAATTCATAATTCAAGCAAAAATAAGCAAGAATTTATTCAAGAATTGAAGAATTACTGCGAAATTGGTTATGAAGATTCTTCACTCTTGAATTGTTTTGGACAATAAAGAACCAAGTCTCAAACATTATTGCTAAGATGAATTACAACTTTGATATCGAAATTGGGAATCATAGCAAGACTCAAAGAATAAGATTAAATATGAAATTGAAGTAAAGAAAGTGATGTCAAATTATACAAAAATATCCTGTCAAAGAATTGTGCAGAATAAACATGAAGATAATAGCCAAGAGCTCAGCGATGATAGGTATGAAAAATTCAACTAGCAAAAAAAAAAAAAACAGCAAAGTCAAGCTATTTAGATGAAAAAATAAAAATTAAACCTTGCTGCGAATAGCAACTATATGATATTGTGAACAGAGTTTGCAATTGACTAAGAAAATTGAAATCCTAACCAAAGCAGAGATGTTATTGATTGTTGAAAGAAAAGGAAAAATCAAAATAGAAAAATAGACATACCAAAAAAGATATGTGAATAATGTAAATAAAGAAAAACAGAAGATATAATTATAAAAAAGAAGAAAAAAGAAGACATATTTAAAAAAATGAAAAGAATGAAAAGAAAAAGGAAACGCTTGCATTACCTGCTAGATAAAACTTAAAAGAAGCTCCACGAATAGAGCCTATACAAAATATACAGTATTGGATATTGTTACCAAAACAGAATTGGTATTGAAAAAGATAAACATGAAGCATCACCCAAAATAAGAAATGACTCACCCAAAGTAAAGAAATCTGACATAAAATTCAATTCGGTCTAGGTAGTCGGTGGCCTAGCATAATCAATTCTTTTCAATTATTTTTCTCATAGAACTTGAAATCAAGTTGGGAAGACTGTGATAAGATAAATTGTAGCTTGAAATCTATTTTATATAAATAATAGTAATAGGTCAGATTTATATATTTAGATCAAATATTGGTCTATTTATTATATATAATGATGCTGAGATGGCTCAGATCAAATTTAGCCCAGAAATAAAAAATTCCTTTCTAAATTTAGACATTACAATATTTAGGTACTATTAGCTCATTTTGTACTATATTATTAGTACATTACATCTTGACTGTAAATTTGATACCTCCTAGTACTATACTTTGCTTTTGGTACCAAATTATATCATTTAGAATAGCTTCATGTGTCAGACTACCCAAAAACGCAGTAATATAAAAAGTATAAAAGCGGCAATTTGAAATAAAGAACAACTCAGTCAGTTAGACAGAGAATTAGTCAGTAAGAGAAAGTTAAAAAGTAGAACTCGATTAGAGTTCAATATTAAAATAAGTAATTCATATAAAACTAGTAGTCTAATCTCGTAATTCCTTGAATAAGAGCTTTGTAATATCATATAGAGCTGTATTTGGCTTTAATAACTTGGATCAAGTCTTTCTATGCTTTCTTTTGTGTCTTTCATTATTAGAGTCTAGATAGAGTTTGATAAAGTTTAGTAGAATTAGTATTGATTTGGATAAGTTTATTATTAGTTAAGATTTGTAAAGGCTATATTTAGAGAATTCAAATCAACTTTGCCCTGAACAACATATTAATATATATATTGCTTATTTAGTACATTCAAAAATTGAATATATATTTAATATTAAATTAAAAAAAGATTTATTTACAAAATCTTGAAGAAAAAGTACTATGTTAAATAAATAATTCTAAATTTAAATCAGAGTTGTACCTTTTATATTGCAATTTTAAATATAAAAAAGCTCTTATTAATACAGAACTAAGCTTTTATGAAGGTGTAACATATCTGGTAAAGAATAGTTATAATATTATTGAAAAGTATTCACTATATATTGGTAATATTATAACTATTTAAAAAGAAGAAAAAGAAAGCTATACTATACTAAGAGCAATTTTTTATTATAAAGACAATAATAGATATTTTTATCTATTTATTGCAATTGATTGGATTGAAAAAAACCAATCAAGTTCATAGTTTACTAGAATGCCTAATTTATAAAGTTCAATTTAAAAAAAATTGAAATTGGCAATGTGTCTACCTATTGTTGGTAGTTAATCAAATAAAAAAAGCTTATTTTGTTTATAAATATTCAAATGAATATATAATTAGCCATAATTTAGAAAATATATATTATTTAAAAAATATTTATAGCGGCTTATGCTGAGATCCAGGGTCTCTATTTAAATCTATAATACCTACTAAAATCCACAAATACACTTTTATTAATAAATCTAACTCTAAACCCTAACCAAACTATATAAACAAACACCTTCTAAAAAATTCCTCTAAAATTTTATAATTTTATAATAAAATAACTTAAATTCTCAGCATAAGCCAATCTCAACATAAGCTACCACAATATTTATTACTTTATTACTATTTAATTAATATTTGATATTATTATATTTCATTAATACATATCAGCTAATTAATATTTGGTATTGTATTATATTTGGCAATACATATCTGATATATATATATAGCTATTGCAGTAGAAAGAGCCAAACTTCCTAAAAATCAAATTTGAGTTTTTTCAAAATTTTGAAGTAGGCTATACTTTTCAATTAAAAATGGAAATTTGATTTACATAATAAAAATCAAGATATTTTAAAAAAACTTTTTAGAAGACTTGTATGTTACAAGATTACTTGATATAGCTAGTCAATTAAATCACATAATTTTTGATTAACCTGAACTAGCCCAAAAAAATAAACACAATTTTTTCAAGATTATATATTTCTGAGTTTTGGCCCTTTTTACTACAACAGCCTCATATGCTCTGATTTTTAAAATTTATAAGTAAAGCTAATTTTTTTTTAAACTTTGAAACTAAATAACTTTTGATTTACTGGTTTGTTTTAAATAATTTTATTACCAAAATATTTATCTCTTTGAGACAATTCCAACAAGCCTAAAATTATAAAAATCCAATCACAGGATTATGAGAAAATGCACTATCAAATAAGGTGACATACTTGTATAATAAAACAATTGGTTAAACCAATTGTTCCACTATGCAGATGTATTACTTTTATTTGACAGCATGTTTTCTTATAATTCTGTAATTGAATTTTTATAATTTTGGGCTTTTTGGAATCATCTCAAAGAGATAAATATTTTGGTAGTAAAATTATTTAAAACAGACTGATAAATCAAAAGTTATTTAGCTTCAAAGTTTTAAAAAAAATTAGCTTTACTTATAAATTTCAAAATTTTGAACATATAATAAGTATATATTAGAAGCACATATAATAAAATAATTAATCTATGTTACATAGCCGAAGACCATGTGACTTAGATTAACCTGTACAAATTATATATTAATTAATAATCCATTTGTCACCTGCAAAATTTTATAAGTAAAATTTATTATTGGCTCAAATGTAGCATGCACATATCTAAAACTTTTTTTTATACTAAGTTAATCACTTTTCTAACTTAAGAGACTTTTGTAGAGCTTGTCAAGGTGCATCTAATAGTAGTTAGAGTATCAAAATTGGCTTGTGGGTGCTGAGATATCTTTAAAAAATGTTTCTTTTACTATGTATTTTGCAAACAATACTATTGTTTGCAAAGAAGTTTATATAGTAAAAGAAATGTTTTTTAAAGATATTTTAGCACTCACCAAGCTGATTTTGACACTTTAACCATCATTAGATGCACCTTGACAAGCTCTACAAAAGTCTTTTAAGTTAGAAAAGTGATTAACTTAGTATAAAAAAAAGTTTTAGATGTGTGCACACCATATTTGAGCCAATAGTAAATTTTACTTATAAAATTTTGCAGATTCTCTCTAGGTGACAAATAGATTATCAATTAATAGTATTTTTTTGCAAAACTAGCTGCAGGGCTTGTTCTTTTGTTTGTAATTCTTCTGGTTTCTTAGATAGTGTTTCATCATGCCTAGAATAGCTTAAAAATTTTAGCAGGCAAATAATTAAGAGTAGTATTTAGCACATTTCTGGTGGTATAAAATCTTGTCTTTAAAGAAATTAGTCATCTGTTCATTCATCTTTTCCAGATATTGAATACAAGCTTCCAAGCATTCAATAATTTGTTATTGAATTTCTGGGTCTAATTTTTTTTTTTTCCCTTTTTGATTTTTAGATATAGGTTTTGGTTTTTTCTCAACTATTATTAAAGAGTTGGATATAGATAATTCTGAGTCTTCTTCTTCAGGAAGTATAAATTTATTAAGTTTCTGATAACACTTATTACAAAATCCTTGGTTCAGGTCTAGCTTTATGGTTTGCTTAGCAAGAAGATACTCTAAGCAAAGAGCAACTTTTTCTTTAAAGTTTTTATATAGGTTTTCTATGGCTTTGTGAGAGTTAAAGTCTGGTAGAGAGGTATCAAATAATTTCTGTAAAATTCTTTGTAGGATAGTTTCTTCATTTTCGGTTAAATTTACTTCCTCATAGTCTGATCTAAGAAGAATAGTAATTTCATTAGAGGTCCAAGTATAGTTGTATTGATCATCTTCTTTACAGAAACTAGCTAATTTTTTTCAATAATCTTAAGATAATATTAAAAATATTTTATTATTATTTTTTTTTAAACGATCCTGCTTTTATTCAAATTTAGTGAACTGCTACATAATGCTGTGATACATCAATGAGACTGTATGTTCTTATCTAATAAAAGCTTACCAAGTCTAAGTCCAACGTGACCAGCTATAACAACTATTAGTCACTCACAAAATTCAAAACTTGCTTCGAATTTCATAACGACGAGGTTACTCCCAAAAGTTATGACAGGTTGTTGTATACCATATCAGGATCTTTTCTTTCTCTTCTAATTCTTCCTTTTTCTCAAAGGGTATGAGATAAAAGGGGGGAAGTTTTAAAAAGTAAACAAAATAAAAGTGATTAACAAAAAACCCAAAAAAACACCAAAAAGGAAAAAAAAAAAAACATATTTTAAAAAAGAAAAAACAAAAGAGAAGAAAAAAACCCTAACAAAATGATATAGCCATATCATGGCTGAAAAATTATATAATACTTTTAAATTTAGCTCTACTCTAGATTTAGTCTGTATTATATATAAATATCTTCGGAGTAGAGTTAGCTCTGCAAGAATTATTATAAAAAATCTCCAAATAGTCAACATTAGTTCTTGTTCTACATAACACAGTTTGATTTGTTAATCGCCTGTCCTAATTCATATCTCGAGCCAAGTGCTGCCACCGTCTGAGGACCCATATCTTAAGCCACCTGCTGCCGTAATTAGAGTTCCCGGGCCGCCGAATCTGTGATTCCTCATGACTCCTGTTTCCAATTTGGAATTGGTAAACAATGCAGATCCTTTGGAGGGGGTATGCCGATTTTCCCACTTTTTGTTTAGCAAAAATTCTCTAAAAAAAATCCAAACTAAGCGAAAATATGGAGAGGGGTTTTCAGTTGTGGGTTCTTCAAAATTTCCAAACAAGAGTGTTGAAAAAGCTTGTTTTGTTGTTCCCCACTGTTTTACTATAAATAACTTCGTCAACAGAGGTTTCTCACTCCACCAAAATTTCATATACAAGGGCACCACCTCTTGCCAGTTATCTTGTATAACGACACTTCCGGCTTGCTTGTTGAATATATAGAGGAGTCCCCGCAATAGCCAAAATGGTTGACCTCTACAAAAACCATATTATATGTTATCCTACTGCACCTTAGTACAGGCAACGCTCCAACAAAACTGTTTTTCTTTAGCGAAAAAATTGGTCCAAGTGATCTTCGAGGAGAGTTGAATATTAAAGATATTAATATAATATTTTTATAATTAAAAGATTATTTTATTATAAATTTAGGATTTAATATATAAAA
>CAJVPY010006127.1:0-10808 GCA_910591965.1 Dentiscutata erythropus | reverse complement strand
CTAATCTTCAACGGTGCACCGATGGTGCACCAGGTGAAACTGGTGAAATTAATTAGTTTCACCTGCAACTCTAGTACTACGTAGACGTACGCCCGATTTGCAGATCATCTCACGTGAGCAAATAAGGGGCTGTGTTTACCCATACGTACTTGCTTTTATTGTGGCAATTTTTTTATTTTTTGCTTCTTCTATGTTTAAATAATAATCTCAAAGACAGATGATTTTTTTTTTAATGAAAATGCTGTGCAAACAAATGAATAATAAAGAGAAAGGAATGGTCCTTGCTTACATTAGTACTAAAATATGTTTCAACAATAATTTGAAGGTTCTTAGCGAAGTACAAGAGGTCTAAAAAAAATAGCAAATTTACTTTAGTCCAGATACCTCCTACCCTAAAAAGCAAAAAAAGACCACCATTGTAAAAAACGTGTTGAAGGAAAGACATATGTCCTACTTAAAATTGTAAAGAATTTAAACTTTTAATACAGTGTGCAGACTATAGCTAGAACTTTACACAATGCTGGGCTTCATTTTTGTGTTGTTGCCTTAAAATTTTTTTTCTCGCAGCAATATAGATAGATAGAAAGATTGGTATAATCTACATAAAAACAAAAATACTTATTATTAGAAGCTTATTATTTTTTCTAATAAAATGAGTGTGTAAGTTGGTAAACAATCTTGCCAAGTTCGAGTATGGTGCAGCACAGATAAAAGATATGAACATAAATATCTGCAACTGAATTTTAGAAGTAGGAGGGTCTCAGTAATGGTTTGGTCATGTTATGTAGATATAATTAAAGGACCTATGGTTTTTTAGATAATTATAAAAGTCCCAAGGAAAAAATTAATAAAAAATTTATACCAAGGTTTTTTAGACAACCACCTTATGCCATTTATTGCAGCTGCTTATTTATTACTTAATTTTTATTAATTTTCAGCATGATAATACTTCTATTCATAAGATATCAAATTGGTTAAAATCAAAAAAATTAATTATATGAATTGGCCTTCACAATTCTCTTATCTAAGCTCTATTGAAAATATTTGGAGAATCATAAAAGACAATTTTCAAAACTGTGATAACTTCCCCCATGATAAACCTGCACTTAAAGCAGCTCTAACAGAATCATACTCAAACTTGAATATATCAGTTTTTTATGTAGTTTTAGACTCATCAACATGAAGAACTGAGATTATTGTAGCTGCAGATAGTCATTCATTAAAATATTAAATAAAAATAAAAAATATATATAATATATGTGTGGTCAAATTTTATTAATAAAAAATTTTAAAGGTGTGGCGACTTAGTGTAGTGGTCTAGTCGTCACCCTCTCCAAGTAGCAGGTCTAGAGTTCAAATCCCACTAGTGACGATATTTGAAAAATGGGTCTGTGTTCAGTTGATGGCTATTCTTATTGGTTGGATCTAATATGTAACTTCGGTCACACCATCTAGTAATAGGAGCTTTGGCACAATAAACCTGAGAAACTGGCATAACTGAAAACCTATTTGGTAAGTCCCGAATTTGGAGATAGCAGTGATCTTTGACAGTATCACAGGAGGGCTGAATTTGAACCAGGGCCCGAGATTGGAGAACCGAGTGATCAGGTCCACTGACAGAAGACATACCAGCTGAACCGCTGAGTTGTCGCACCAGCGGAAAGGGCATACGCTCTGAAAGTATGAACCAAGTGGAGGGTGTCCTTCAGGCACCTAAAGCCTGGGCAGACCGACCCTTCCGGGTTGCCAGCTGGAAGTAAGGAAGGGACCAATAAAGAATCCAGGTAAGAAGACGGTCCAAATGCGAGTATCGGGGTTGTTGTAAACCAAATAAAGGCAAGGAGTATGTAATGGGCACCTGATTAGGAAGGTTGGTGCTTGAGAAACGTTCGGAGAACAGCAGCACCTCAAAAGGTGGTATGAGATACACATACAGAACAGCAGGTCAATATGTACTAATTAGGAAGAAATTATAGGAACATGCAGGTGAATACATGTGTGGAACATGTATCACTCTGTTAGGTTTATCTTAAGGATAGACTAGCTTAAGTTAGTAAGTCCTAAGGTAGGGTGCAAAATCCAATGCAAGTAGATGCAAAATCCACATATAAATAGTAAGTAATACCCACAGGTTAGAGAGCTGATGATGGTAATTAGAACCAGATAGTTTAAATGGGTACCCCCATAGTTGGGGTGCAGGCACGGCAGATAGTGTGGAACCCTTAGCATAGCACTAATGTTCTGGGCAGACCACTTAAATTAGGCACCAAAAGTGCATGTGTGGCTTGATGTACCATCATTGTAATTACACTATAAAACATCGTCTATACTCTAATAAAAAGTCTCCATGCCAATGAAGTCACCTTAATATGAAAAACAATATTTCCTATTAATGTGTGATCTCCTCAAAAATAAGCAATTATTTGGGCTAGGTGCTGAGAAAAGGGACCAAATTGACAAAACAAAAGATCTTCGGAAAATCAATTTTTATGTTGTAGATCTTATAATAAATCATAAGAAAATGCAAACTTTAAAAAGCAATATAGCAAAATTTTATTAATACAACTACTTTTGTGTCTTAAATAAGAAATGATCCTAATCTTATTCTAAATCAATTTATGTAAAAAAATAGCTTTTGAAAAAATTGTCAATTTGGTCCCTTTTTCCAGCACTTAGCCCATTTTGTCTTCTCTTGCATAATTCATTTGGAGTTTTCTGGATCTTGATCTGAAAAATAAGATATTAGATAAACATGTGTGAGAACTTTTAGTAAAATGTATCTTCAAAGAGTTGTTACATTAAAAACATTGTATCAAAAATTATAAAAAACTGTTTTGCAGTATATAAATCATAAAATTTGCTCATTCCATTTTTTTTCTTTAATATATAGTAGAAAAATATTGCAAGTTTATAATAAAAAAATGTTTAAGATAAAATTGTAATTTATTATTAATTTTATTTATATCTTTGTTATATTCTAATTAACTTGACTGACAATACTTAATAGGTATCCATTTGGTTATTATACTAAATTTAATACACATAAAAAAATTAATTTTGAATTAATTATTTAATCAAATTTAATCAAATTTTGCCAAAATACATTTGAATATTAGAACTATCTTTTTGTACAATTTTAGTGATATTTATTAATAAAAATTTTGTATAGCTTACTCTTAAACTTACTGTATTGTTTTAAAATATTGCTATACAAAATTTAGTACAGTATTAAAAAAATCATAATATACAAAAACTTATAATAAAATTAAAAAAAAATAAATTTTTATTTTGTTTTAGATCCAATCTTGATTTTGGTCTAATTAAAAACAATAAATAACAATTTTTTTAGATAGCTTAAATAAACTTGGTTTACAGTGATACAAGTCTAAAAATAGTTAGTCTTGTTAAATTTTTTATATAATAAAACATAGTAAAAATATAGTAAAAAATTTATAAATTTAAATTTCTTGTAACTTTTTATAGACTAAACCAATTTTAATGATTTTACTACTATTAGAATTAGAAAAATTAGCTCTATAACTTTCATTAAAAATTTAACAAACTTAATTAAATAAATTTTTGTTATTTATAATTTAGTGTTTTTTAATTGCATTTTTAGCAGTCATTTTTCTTTTAAATATTTTAATATAGCTTTTAATAAGTAAGTTGATTTTTAAATATACCAAAATAAAACATAAATATCAAATTTTATATTAAATAAATTTAATTTAAAGTTATTAATACCAATTTTTCAAAATTTAACTTTTTATACTGTACTAAATTTAGTCAGCAAATGGATACCTATTAATAAAAATCATTTCAAGTTATTTAGGTTCTAATCTCAAAAAAATATTTTTTGGTTCTGATTAACTCACCAAACACTTCAAAGAATTATTTCACCAACAAGCTTATTTTACAAACAATTACTTTACAGAAAGTATATTTAATTAACAGCTTAATTTCACAGGAAATAATTTATATTATTTTCATTATAATTAGTTTTAGAATTAAAAGTTAGTGCAGTTTATAAAAAACTTGTCTGTGAAATAAGTTGCTAATAAAATATACTATCTATAAAATAAACTTGTAAATTAATCATTTGTAAAATAAGCTTGTTGGTATAATGTAATATAAAATAATATAAACCACTACATTTTAGTTTTATTTACAGTACTATCAAAATTTTAAAAATTTTTTTTCTATATTTGTTATATACAAGGTGTTTATAATATAGTTCTGTACTAAATTCAAAAATAAATTAAAAATTAAATAGATTAATTTAAGATATTGTATTAAAATTTGATAATAATAATACTGTTTCAATAAATTAAAAATTTATTATTTGGTATAATTAGAAGTGTAAAGAATTTATTATTTTTTTTTCAGTATTAAAGGTGATCTCTTTGTCAATGGCAATTTATTATCATTAAGTTTTATTTCGGTATACAATGAGAGTACATATAGCCACATGTGCACCTTTTGAGTGTATAATTTAAGTAGTTTGCCTAAAGGTTCTACACTATCTGCTGTACTTGCACCCAACTAGGTGGGTACCTATTTAAACCCTCTGATCATATCCTTACTTCCACTGTGTGGGACTTAAGACCCGGGTGTAACCTCACCATGTACTACCAGGGTGTCATGGATCTATGTGACACCACTAGATTAATAGCCAGACTTAGGACAGGACCGTATGTCCTGATTTATCCTTGAGGTAAACCCGCCAGAGTAATACATTCTTATATATATATTCACCTAGACTTCAGTAACTTACGCTATACCTTAATTCATGTACTTGGGATCAGAGTGTAACTATTAAACCTCTACTATTACCTACTCCACCCTTTTAAGGTTCACAAACCTCTGTTCTACATTCCATCACTTTTCACACCTTACTCCTTTTGGTATTGTTGTTCTCCCAATCCAGATGGCTCGAAAGGATTGGTCTGCCCAGATCTGAGTTTCCCAGGCTCAAGTCTGAAGGTCTCCCAATCCTTGGTCCACAATTTCATAACATGTAACCTTTTCCTCTGGATGACCCGGCGGCCTGGTTGGTAGATTCCTCTTGCCTGTAAGATCTTTGTTGCACAACTTCTCTAATTTTTGAAGTTCAGTCGAATCTGTCCTGTAGTACAAGTAACACCTAGTCAGAACAGTCTGCTACTTCCTTAATTGAGATTTGCCAAGCAGGTTTTAATTCTCTCAGGCTACTATAAGTAGGTCTTAATAAGATCGATCAGGACATCTTATCATGGGTTTGCACTGCCTATACCAGTTTGTATTCCTTTGTGAAATGACACAAATGCATCCATATCTCCCAGCACCAACTCGGGGCGTTGGTATGCCCTGGTTTACAAATATATAAACCCAGCCCAATTTAGAAGAACTGTTACTGTGACACAAGTAAATTATTCGAAACGTCACCAGTGGATTCAAACTCAGTACTTAGCCAACAAACTTGGGGATGCAACAACTCTACTACTTCACTACGTCGCCACACACTGTAAAGAATTTATTATAATAATAAGTACTTTTATTATATATATAAAAAAAAATTTTATAGCAAAACTATCAGCAATATATTCTAAATATTCTACAGTATATTTTTAATATTAACACATAATAGAGTTGTTGGTTTAATAATAGCTAAAAAATTTTATACTATAAGCATTATTATTAAAAAATTTTATACTATAAGCATTATTATTAAAAATTTAAGACCAACTTGATTATTCAACTTGACAAATATACTAACACCTTTGTAGCTATAACTAACTATTTTCTACTAATAGTTTCAATAGTAAATTCATATAACACATATGATCTTAATAGATTTATTCTCTTTTTTGCTATATAGGTATTACAAAATTGCAGACAAGATTCTTAAAATACTTTGTATTTTCAGTAAATTAAAGTCAAAGTAAGATTATTAATATTAAAAATACTTATATTTTATTAAAGTCTTAATAAATCAGCAAAATATTAAGATCTATTGCACTAAAGTGCTATTAAAGGTAAAACAAAAGCCTATCTTTGTGATTTAAATTTTACTTTTTTATCTTACTTTAACTTACTAATTATGTAATATTTAAAAATTCAGATATTCTATAGAATAGGTAGGCAAACTCCACAAACTCTGTAACTCTGCTAAATATCTATTAATAATTACTAATTATTAGCAAAGTTTATTTTTATATTGCCATCTATTCTATAGAGCATCCAAAAATTCTAAATATGTACTATATCCCATGAGTATAATTTCCTTTTAGGAAACCCCTGAAAATGATGATTGGAAATAGCTAACTGTTGCAATCAGGGTTGTTATTGAAAATGTCCAAATAAATTTAATTAGGTTTTTGAACATTGGGACTATGTCCAATTTGTCTAATTTATTCAAAAATTTTTTGGGCTATTAGATATTAGACAATATCCAAAACTTTATAAGTTAATTGAACTTATATCCAATTGTCCAATAACCTTATTGGATAAATTCAATAATATTTGAAATTTTTTTGTATATATGAATATCAAGTTGTGTTGTACTTATAATTAATGATTGGTGCCATAATTCAAACTGCAAGATGTAATAATGTAATAATTATTTATTACAAAAAGTAATAATGTAATAATATTTATTATATGTAATAATATTTTACTGTGTAATAATTATTATTACAAGTAATATTTATTATTATAAATAAAAGTTTTTATTATATAGCAATAATTATTATTATATATAGTATTTAATAATAATATTACATTATTATTATAAAAATTTTTCTGTTCAAAAAAAAAAATTATGTCCAAATGTCCAAATGTCCAAATTGTCCAAATGTCCAATATTTTGACATCACATCTCTGGTTACAATTTACTATAAAATCAGATTTTTTATATAAGTATCGATCACACAAATTTCATAGTAAACATTTATTTACCTGATCTATGTTACATCCCAATCAACTGGTACGTATGTACATACCAGTGAAAAAGTGGCATGTATACCGATACTGTATTATCCTATTTATTGTAACTACAATGTTATACAAGGTTCATCAAAAACAAGATATTAAATTTTTTTTTTGGTTTTGTAAGTGTATGAAAATTTACTAATTATTTTTTAGCAGCTTAGCTATAACATTTATTTTCAGGATTACTGTATGATTTCTGAAAGCTATATTTCTCTGCAAAAAACATAATACTGACTAATTGTTTCCTTTTAGTAAAATATCTTTGAGAAATTGAGTTACATTACTGTCTTAGTATTAAAACAAATCTATTAATAGCAGCTCCAGTAGTATCTATTTTATTGCAGTATTGTATCAATATTAATAAAAATGAACTTGAAATATTTCAAATTATTTTTAAACAAAAGTAAAAATTATGGCCTAGGATATAGTTAAAGAATTTTGAAACATAGTTTAGTATATTTAAAGTTACAAGTTTGTCTCAGCAAAATTTTATTTCTTAAACAAAAATTTCTTAGTTGTATTATAAGCACTAACTGTAAAACTTGAAAAATAAGTACCTATGGTAAATAAATGCTCTTAAAATAAAAATTTATGTTCTATAAATAAGCACTGTTAAATAAACTTTATAGATTTTTAAAAATAAGTACCTATGGTAAATAAATGCTCTTAAAATAAAAATTTATGTTCTATAAATAAGCACCGTTAAATAAACTTTATAGATATGTATATGAATAAGTTCAGTAAAAGATGTTAAGCTTAATAAGGAAAACCTTATTACTTTTATTTTGCTATTTATTAAAAACAGATTAATATTTAGAAAAACTTAGTATTAGTGCATTTTATGAAGAAACAATGTTAAATATATAATACAATTGAATTTTGTTAAGATAAGTAAAATTACGATTAAAATCAAAAGAAAACTGGCTGCAACTAAAAATATTTTTATAACATTATTTAGGTATGCAATATAACCATGATCACTAAAAATATTAAAGGATTCAAATTATTCGAATTGTTATTTGACTTATTCAAATTATTTAAATTGTTTGACTAATTACGTTAAGAGGAATAAAATTGTATTCTACTGGGTGTCCCAAAAGTTCTTATACACGATCCCTTTTTTTTTAAAGTGATCTTATATAGAGATTAGGAAAATTTTAAATTAGTTGTTCGATTGGCGATATATCTGTCAATTGATAAGTAGCAGCACACCCAACGATATGAGTAGTGATGGTCACCTCGCGTGATCCCGCGCGGGATAATTTGAGAAGTGTCATAATTCTGGCCGAATTCCAAAACATTCCTAAGTCGAAATATGAAAAAAAATCAATCCCGCGAGAGATTTTTAGAAAACCAGCAGCTTATTGCCCATAAGTAACAATTGATTAGCATAAGTTCTATCGATTAGAATCAATTCAGCAATTCGATTATAATCGATTGGATTAATATACAATCGATTTTAATTTACAGCTATATATTTTCATATACTCGGATCTAGTAAAAAATATTTTGATTCACATATAAAACAATGTATACATATATTTCATGCATAGCGATAGTTACAAGATCAACATATCAGCATTCTTTTTCATAGCAAAACTGTGAGCTATTAACATTGTATTTTGTGCAACATATGTCCAAGGTTTGTTCAAGCATATCCAAGAACAACACTAGCCGTACGGAGTCATATAATCTATACTTGTCTGTAGACTTTCCGTTGCAATGATATGTCATGACTCATACTTTGGGGCTGCCGGTGATTTGTAATTTTGTTTGGCAAATAAGAATCATAAGAAATTTAACCAATAATATATTTAAAAAAGAAATACAATCGTATAAATTTAACAGTTGAAACAAATAAATTATAAAGTTTTATTGAAACACATTAACCGCCTGATATTTTTTTCAATTGGATCTTTGTTTTTAGTATTTCCAGTTGACATCTCACCAACTTCGATCAACTTCCACATTCCTATTATCATCAAATAATAATAATAATAATGTATTAAAGAAATAAAATTCTATAATATCAAAATTATGTACAAAATCTTACCGTTATTCGATCGATTAATAAGACACATTATAACAGCTTGAGATTTTGTTGCTTGTCCTACAGAATAATTCCATAATTGCCTATCTGAGTTCGCTTCATCACATAATTTAAGACTCAGGTTCCGAAATTGATCAATTGTTGATTTACATGAACTTAGAACAAAGTAAAGCTGACTAATACAATTAGGAAGTTCATCAAGCTTAATTGTTATTTTTTGATGTCCTCTAGCTGTGGATAAATTAAAATACATTAAATGTACATAAGAATGTTACTTGATAAATTTTAAATATAGAAACTGACCATTTGCAACGTCTATGATGTCACCAGAATGCTTGATATATGATATGCTAGGATAATATGTAGACAAATTGTCATATTTTTTCCACAATTCATCACCATTATATATCAAACAAGTACAGTCAAGAAATTCTTGTCCTGAATGGGGAAATTCCCAAAATAAATCAACCGCCAAACATGATAAAGCGAGAGAATTAAGAACGATAAGTTGGATATGACTATTCGCATGAATTCCATAGCTTTCTAGTGTGCTATTAGTTGAATCATCTTGAAAATCCTACATAAAATATATAAAAATAATAATTAAAATAATTAAAAGTTGATATAATAAAGATAAATGAAATAAATAATTTACATTAAGTTCGACGTCATTATGAATTAATCTTTGTTTTGTAACTTCTATTTTAGTGGCATCTCTTAATGCATATTTTAAAGCTTTAACGGTTGTAATTTCGGATGATTTAAGTGTGATCTTTTCTCCATTCAATAAGACAATGTAAAAAACACCAGATTCTGCATCATTTGGGCCAGAAAGTTCAGCACGCGCTTGAGAGAAACTTTCAATATCAATTTTGAAGATTGAATTATCCCAAAACAGAAAGCAATCATTAACTTCCTGTTCAGTCAAATCAATTTTGCATATAGGACATCGACGTTGCGTTCCTCTTAAGTAACTCACAATGCACTAACAAAAAATTGTTTTTAAGTGACATACACATTTATTGGTATAGCTTTGAAACGTTTTAATACCTCAAAACACCAAGACATGACATGTCTACACTTTGAACTAATTGAACTTTCGGGAAATTCTTTCAAAGGCTTTATAATCTGACACTGCTCACACTTCATTACGTATCAATGTTTTTTTCAAGGACAAATTTATAAAATGTGAATTTTATTTGATTAAATATTAACGATCATCAAAATGCGCCTTTATTGCAGGAGTATAGTGAAAATTATTTATATAATTAGCAGTGGCGTAGTGGTGGCGTAAATAGTAAAAACATATCGGATATCGATATTGCAATACCGTAAACACTTGAACAAGCAAACCCACAAAAATAAAATTATATTTATTTATTTCATTTTAGTGTATTTTTTAAGTAACAACGCCTTTTTTTTTAATTGCTTGAAACATAGCGGAGGGCCCAAATTCCATGAAAATGGTCATTTTTGATTATTTTTTTTAAATAAACATATCAAAAACATAGCTTTAAGCAATTTACACTACCACTATGCCACCGCCATTTATAAAATCATCATTACTGAATATACGTATAACCTGCACTATGTTGTAATTAGATACCCTAACCTTTTATGTACGTATATAAATTTAAAGTCCAAATTTAGACACAATGGGATTTAAGAATTAACGTTAACGTTAATGATCCGACATCCGATTTCAGATAAATGGGTTTACTAATTTCTCCCACCAGTTCCTATTGGACGAGTACAGATCTCATTTCCGATTGGAAAAAAATATCCACAT
>CAJVPY010006126.1:0-10809 GCA_910591965.1 Dentiscutata erythropus | reverse complement strand
AATCTCAAATTAAATATTTTACTTAGAAAATATATAGCTAAAATCAATATTTAAAATTTTATTAGAAAAATTTAAAAAAGTTTGTAGACAAATTTGGCTGCAAAACAATTTAAGGGATATGTATCGGCACCATCATATATCAATCATTTAAGTATTAAATAAAGTCTAAATACGGGTGCTATACCCTTATAATTAAAAAAAAAACCCCCCATATATTTAGAAAGATTTTATATAGATATATATTTAGAAAGATTTTATATAGATATGCATTTAGAAAGGTTGCATTTAGAAAGGTTTAACTGTAACTTGTAATTTAGGAAGGTTGCATTTAGAGAGGTCTAACTATAGCTTGTAATTAAAGTACTAAGTTTAAGATAATTTGAATAAAAGATTGATATTTAGTATAGATGAGAATATATAAATAATATATGATTATTTAATATAAAAATAATTATTTAAACTAATTTAAACAAATTTGAGAATAGTTAAAGTAAAATGAGAGTTATAATATAGTTTTTAGTTAGCTTTGGGTTAGAGTTAGAGTTTTTTTATATTAAATAATCTTATAATATTTATATATTCCTACCTATACTAAATAAGATCTAAATAAAATACTTGTATTATAGTAACAAATCTTCATCAATAAGTTGGGTTCTATTACTTGTAACTTTGGTTACACCAGTGTCACCAGTGCACTAGAAGATTCTAGAAGTATTTGTATAAGAAAACATCTATAATTTACATTAAACCAGTACAGTATTGTATAAAAATAGAGACCTTAAAGATAATTCCATATAGTATTATTTTTGTATTGTCTTTAAGATTCCTATAACAATGCCGGTTTAATATAAATTATAAACGTCTTTTAATACAAGTTGTACAGAAAAACCAAACCTACAATAAAAACTGATAGAAAACTTGAAGATCTGAAACTAGCTTGACAAGATCCAAGTTTGAAAGTAGTAAGAATTATGAAAATACTATAGAACAAAACTGAACCAAAAACTAATAAACCAAAAAAATTAAATATTAAGATCTTATGATAAAGGAATTTATCAACCTGGCTACTAGAATTGTATTAGAAAAAAGAACATATACTCCAGAAGTATATACTAAGCGAAGAGAGTCTATAAAGCACTTAAAGCCTAAGCAGACCAACCTTACTGGGCCAACAGCACCAGGATGTAGGTCAGATTTTCTGAATACGTGATAATCTATGGCAAATTATTTAATGAATAATTGCAATTTGATGTAATACTGTACAATTAGAAAAATTTAAAACAAATGTTTGCTTTGTCAAAAATTATTTGTTTTTCAAAAAGCAGTATAAGAAACTACCTTAAGTGTTTTAACAAAAAGTTTTCCTTAAGCGATTTTACTATTAAAACTTCTTTAAACCTAATCTTAATATAAACCTAACCCTAATCTAAAGAATTTTTTAATTCTTACATGATTGGAAAATAAATCCTACATCTTGGATTCATGTACTAGGCCAACTAAATTGGTAATTTGAGGAAGCCAAGAAAATAGTTTAAGAAAAATAGACACAAAGTAGATAACTGGGTTTGTATAATTTTGAACTAAATAAAAGCAAAAGTAGATAATTGTAAAGATTTAGATTAGCTCTGACTTCAAGTATATAGATCAAGCTGTGGTATAAATTACCAAAGTCTAGATGAATATATAGATAGGTATATATTGCTTTAGCAAGTTTGTTTTGAAAATAAACCAGCTTGGAAAACTAGTAAGGCAGTATCTATAATTTATGTTAAATGGTATTTGTAATACCAGATACTGTATATATATGTTGCTATGCCTAATATAAAGCAAAGTTTGAGAGGTGTGGCGACTTAGTGTAGTGGTCTAGTCATCACCCTCTCCAAGTAGTAGGTCTAGAGTTCGAATCCCACAGACAATGATTTTTGAAAATTAGGCTTGTGTTTAGTTAATGGCTATGTTTATTGGTTGGATCTAATTTGTAACTTTGGTCACACCATCTAGTAATGGGAGCAATGGCGCAATAAATCCAAACTGGCATAACCAAAAACCCATTTGGGAAGTCCCGAGTTAGGAGTAGCAGTGATCATTGATAGTATCACAAGAAGGCTGAATTTGAACCAGAGCCCGAGATTGAAGAACCAAATAACCAGGTCCTAATGGCGGAGAACACACTAGCTGAACAGCCAGGTTCTGTTGCACCAGAAAAAAAGGACATATGCTTCAAAAGTATGTACCAAGAGGAGGGCGTCTTTCAGGCACTTAAAGCCTGGGCAGACCAACCCTTCTGGGTTGCTGGCTGGAAGTAAGAGAGAGACCAATAAAGAATCTGGGTAAGAAGACGGTCTAATTGCAGGTATCAGGCAGGGACATGGAAAAATTATTTCGATTTTAAACAAAAAATTCGATTTATTTCGATTTTGGCCAGAATTAGTATTGAGTTAGCCATAATCATGTGATCCCAGCTGGAATTAAAAAGATGTTACATATTCATTTTTTGAAAGTCGATCATTTTAATTGTAATCATATGACGGGCACAATCAAGAACCAATCATTTTATATCACATGATG
The DNA here is from genome assembly GCA_910591965.1 of Dentiscutata erythropus. Classification (NCBI taxonomy): domain Eukaryota; kingdom Fungi; phylum Glomeromycota; class Glomeromycetes; order Diversisporales; family Gigasporaceae; genus Dentiscutata; species Dentiscutata erythropus. The sequence continues at coordinate 8,241 of CAJVPY010006126.1, read as the reverse complement.
AAATTCATATAGAAAAAAATTTTAAAAAATTTCTATAAATTTCGATTTGGGGCAAAATTTTCAATTTCTTTCGAAAAATTGCTTTCAAAAAACTTCCATGTCCCTGGTATCAGGGTTGTTGTAAACCTAATAAGGACAAAAAGTAGGTAATAGGCAATTAATTAGAAAGGCTGTGGCTTGAATACAGATCTGGAAACTGTAACACCACAGAGGAGGGACCCAAGATATATATAATATATACTAGATCAGTATTACTAGGTTATGGCAGGTACTAGTTAGTTGCAGGGGTTCAATAGTTAGCCCTGACCCCAAATGCATGGGTCAAGCTATGGCGTAAAGTTACTGAAGTTTGGGTGAATACATGGGTGAGACATGTACCCTAGCATAGGGCAGCTGAGGCCTGGATTATACGATATCTACATTATGCCTCAACGTATGATGATATTGTAGCCAACATCAGTGAGGTAACTAGGTTGGGCGTTCTGTGGGGAAAGCTGGCCTATTGTCTGATGAAAATCGTCAGGTGGCTCATAAACTGGGTCTTGACAAGCCTGGCCAATCTTCAGTACGCATTACTAATAAAAAAAAAAAAAAAAAGCAAAGTTTGGCACTATGCCTAATATAAAGCAAAGTTTGACAAGCCACATCAGTAAAAAATTTTTAATCCTAAAATCAGATTAATTAATTTATTTCTACTACATTCTTTTTATACAAGACCTGAGTCTATTTCATGTACTTATAACTGGTAGTTTAGTTATTTAAAAAAATCTACATTTAATTAATAGATACTATAGTTTACAGATAAGTCTAATTCATAGTGGATCTAATATTTTGGGGGATCTTGTAGATATAAACTTGGATCAGAAGTTGAAAAAGCCTTAGCAGATTTATTTTGCAATAATATTTTTTTTAACTTTTTTGAGTCTTAGTAGGTATAAACCCAGAACTGAAATTAAAAAAGCCTTAACAAATGCATTTTGTAAGAATGTTTCTTTAACTTCTTTGAGTCTTAATAGGTATAAATCCAGAACTGAAATTGAAAAAGCTTTAGCAAATTTGTTTTGCAATAATACTTTTTTAACTTCTTTGAGTCTTAATAGGTATAAACTTGAATTAAAAGTTAAAAAAGCCTTAACAGATTTATTTTGCAATAACAATTCTTTAACTCCTTTAAATCTTGGTGAGTGTAAACTCAGATTAGAAGTTAAAAAAGCTTTATCAAATTTGTTTTGCAATAACACTTCTTTAACTCTTTTGAGTTTTAGTAGATATAAACCAAAAACTGAAGTTGAAAAAGCTTTAGCAAATGTATTCTGCAAGAATGCTTCTTTAACTTCTTGGAGTCTTGGTAAGCATAAATCTAGAACTAAAGTTGAAAAGCCTTAGCAGATTCATTTTGCAATAATACTTCTTTAACTCCTTGGAGTCTTAGTAGATATAAACACAAAACTAAAGTTGAAAAAGCCTTAGCAGATGCATTCTGCAAAAATGCTTCTTTAACTCTTTTGAGTCTTAGTAAGTATAAACCCAGAACTGAAGTTGAAAAAGCCTTAGCAGATTCATTTTGCAATAACACTTTTTTAACTCTTTTAAGTTTTAGTAAATATAAACTCAAATCAGAAATTAAAAAAGCCTTAGCAGATTTATTTTGCAATAATAATTCTTTAACTCCTTTAAATCTTGGTAAGTATAAACTTGAATCAGAAGTTAAAAAAGCCTTAGCATTTGTTTTGCAATAACACTTCTTTAACTCTTTTGAGTCTTAGTAGGTATAACCCCAGAACTAAAGTTGAAAAAGCCTTAGCAGATACATTCTGCAAGAACACTTCTTGGAGTCTTAGTGAGCATAAATCTAAAATTGAAGTTAAAAAGCCTTAGCAGATTCATTTTACAATAACACTTCTTTAACTCCTTTAAGTTTTAGTAGGTATAAACCCGGAACTGAAGTTAAAAAAGCTTTAGCAAATGCATTCTGCAAGAATACTTTTTTAACTCTTTTGAGTTTTAGTAAGTATAATCTTGAAACTGAAGTTGAAAAAGCTTTAGCAGATGTATTCTGCAAAAATGCTTCTATAACTCTTTGGAGTCTTAGTAGGTATAATCCCAAAACTGAAGTTAAAAAAGCTTTAGCAGATACATTCTGCAGAAATGCTTCTTTAACTCTTTTAAGCCTTAGTAGGTATAACTCTGAAACTGAAGTTGAAAAAGCTTTAGCAGATATATTTTGCAAGAATGCTTTTTTAACTTTTTGAAGTTTTAGTAAATATAAACCTAGAACTAAAGTTAAAAAGCTTTAGCAGATACATTCTGCAAAAATACTTCTTTAACTTCTTGGAGTCTTAGTAAGTATAAACCTAGAACTAAAGTTGAAAAAGCCTTAGCAGATACATTCCGCAAAAAAACTTCTTTAACTTCTTTAAGTCTTAGTAAGTATAAACTTAGATCAGAAGTTAAAAAAGTTTTAGCAGATATATTTTGCAAGAATGCTTCTTTAACTCCTTTGAGTTTTAATAAATATAACTCCGAAACTGAAGTTAAAAAAGCCCTAGTAGATGTATTTTGCAAGGATGCTTCTTTAACTCTTTGGAGTCTTAGTAGGTATAACCCCAGAACTGAAGTTGAAAAAGCCTTAGCAGATATATTCTGCAAGAACACTTCTTTAACTCCTTGGAGTCTTAGTAGGTATAACCCCAGAACTAAAGTTGAAAAAGCCTTAGCAGATTCATTTTGCAATAACACTTCTTTAACTTCTTTAAGTTTTAGTAGATTTAAACTCAGATTAGAAGTTAAAAAAGCCTTAGCAAATTTATTTTACAATAACAATTCTTTAACTCCTTTGGATTTTGGTAAATGTAAACTCAGATCAAAAATAGTTTAATAATATTACTGAACATAGGGTTATTAAAAATATGCTAAAGTGAATAATTTCATTAAAATATATACATTTTGCTAACTTATAAGACAAAGTTAAAATTAATTATAAAGCATCATTCTTTATCCAAAATCCACTAAAGAGAAAAAAATAACAATAAAATGATAATATAAAAATATTATATAGAAATAGAATTCGAGTTAGAAAAAATGAGTACCTATGGAATATGTTATATGAAGTTGAAAAAGGCAATTATAAGAGTGTTTATTTATTTTGCTGAAGTGGGAGATTGATCTGGCTAGGTAAACTGTAAATTAGCATAATTATTAATAATTAATTGAATAATTTAATTTGAATATTGTAAAATTTTTAGTTGAAGAAACCAATAGTTTTTCAAGTATTTAATTGTATTATGGTTTATGTATTACAACACAAATTAAAACATTAATATATCACTTTTTATTAATATAAATCTATTATTTGAAAAATAAAAAAATTTTGATGTAATGATAAATTCCATCTTGATTTATGAAGTAGTACAAATTGACCTATCTTCTACCCAGTATTACTTATAAATTTTAGGTCCTTAAAAATTTTTTTTAAAACTTCTGCTCCTTTAAACTGTGTTCTGCATTTTTGTATTACTGATTTTCTAACAGATAAAATATTAGTAAATGATTATTAAAATTCATGATACTAATACAAGAATCCTCTTTGGAAGGTATACTATAATAATTAAAACTTTTTTAAATTAATTGATGTGTATTAATAGTTCTTTAAATAGTCAAATCTGAAAATATAATACTAAAAAGATTCAATAACAATTTCCATACTGTAATATAAAAAACCTTCAATGGTTTTTAATTAAATAAGGTTTCTAGTATTATTATATTGGGATATAGTTATATTTTATATTTATATTGAAAAATTATATATATAACACTATGTTATATAACACCCAATCACGTGATATACGAAAAATAAACAATTAATCATAATGTTACACAAAGTTACATACCAAAGTTGTGAATCATGTAACACATAGTATAAATTAGCCAATCAAAGACCATTGATTTTTATTATATGAATAAGTTAGACGAAGTTACACAAATTAGCAAAAACTATACTAGTGTTACAAAAATCAATTAGTTGACAATTAATCGATTAATCAATTGGATTAATTAGTTAATCGATTAATCGATTTTTGATTTAGAACACTAATCTAAGCCACTCTTGAAACATAATAAAAAATTCTGAAAAGCAGATTCGAGTTTTATTTTAATGATTCTTCCATTTGTAGTAATAAACTAAACTCGCATTATATATATACATACATATGTACAGCAAAGATAATGTTGATATCGATATTGATATCATATAGTTGAATACGATATACTTAAAACAGGTTATTAATACCTTTATTAAATTTCAATTAGCATTTTCATAACGCAGTATAAGATATGTACTTGTTGAAAAAAAATTAATTTAGAACTGGTCATCGCCTTGCTATAAATAATAAAAAAACTTCATTAATACCAATATAAAAGATAAAGTTTTTTTTAAAAAAAAAGAAATCATCAAACCTCTAAATACAAAAAAGACTACTATATTATTTGATTTACTTAAACTCTTTATATGAATGCATATAATCTATAATATAACATGAAAAAGAGTTTATTAGCGTTTATCCTAATCTTAATATAAAAGTAAAGTAATGTGTATAAGCTATTTAAAAAACCTTAATGCAAAAGAGAAACTTAAAAAAAAAACCATTATCATTATCCAATAACTTGTCTATACCCTAGCATAAAAAAAAAACAAACCAGAAATAAGCATAACCAAGAGAAAACCTGAACTTTTTTTTAGGTTTTTTTTTGGCGTCACTGATATAAATATAGCATGAACATGTGAAATTTACAAAATATGCATGTACGTATAGTACCTACATATGCAGCATCGCTACTTTTCTAAATTGGATTTTTTTTGTAGACATGTGCTCTTATAGTGATTAGGTTCATGACAAAGTCAACATAGTCTCGTACTTGTACCTGGTTTAGCTTTTTTTTTTGGTGTATAATCTTCTTGTGCACCTTTAATATGATTCTTTTTCGGAGCCTCTTTTCCAATATGATTTAAAGAATTAGCAACATTATTAATAGAAATTAGTTGATTATCATCAGTTTTTATGGCTAAAACATTTTCTGAACTATGGTTCTCTCTAAGAATTCTCATTTCTCTTTCTTTAGTTTCTTTTTCACGTTGAAGAATCTTTTTTTCAATGTAGTTTTTCAAGAGAGTATCTAATTCATTATTATTTTCGCTATTCTGTAGCGTAATAGCCTTCTTTGCAAGATTCACTGATTTGTTAAATTGAAGCTTCTTGTCTACAAATTTTTGAAAGCTATTTTCCTAGACATCATTGATTCTAAGTAAGTTCACATTTGTTGTATTACATAATTGATGAGTAATCGGTGCTAATTTGGTATTTCGATTTGATGTTAAAAATAGCTCTTGAGCACATTCAGATTCAGTTATATCATCTTTGCACCAACAAATAGGCAACAGCATTATATAGAACCTTGCAAAATCTGATTCAAGTAACACACAAAAAAAATGTCGATATATGAGCCCATAGTTAACCAATAAAAGGCAAGTACATAAATGACGTCTATTTTTATACAATATAATGTAATAAACAGACTTAGCCGAAATTAAACATATAATTCTCCAAACTTCTTTAACAGAGGAATATTTATTTTCTTTAATTAAAGCCAATAAATATGATTGCAAAACATCATATGTGTTTTCAATAAAATCATTATTATAGATAACATCTTGTAAATTTAATAAATCAGAATTCCATGACTGTAAAATAGAGTAGTTAATTAAGATAGCAAATAACAATAAAAATACCTCCTAAAAATAAACCCAATATCATCTATGTTTAATGTTTGAGCCTGGTAGATAGTCAATTGAACTATCTGCTTTTGTTGCTCAGTTGCTAGATTTGGTGTTAAATACTTATTTATTTGTTGAATGACTTGTGGAAAAACAGTCTGTAAAACGAGATTATCATTATAATTAATTTGGTTTTAAGACCACGAATTAAAACATTAACTAAGACTTTCACACTTAATGCGTTGGTGTATTGCTTCCATTACTTGCAATAAAGTTGATGAACTATTTATAGCAGTTTTGATATGATTATTAAGTTCTTCAACTCTCTGAGTTAATTGTATTCTATCAGTAAAAATTTTAAATATATGAGCACATGCCCACGATTCTTTACTTAAAAATAGCTTTTGTAGATACGAAGATGCAGCTGGATAATTATTTAAAAGATTTGTAAATCTAGCCTCAAATACACTTTCATTTAAACTATTACGTGTCGAATAAAAATCTTTAATAAAATCGGCATACTGCCTGCCAAGCTTACTACGAAGATTTTTTGAAAGATTTTGACTTAAATGATACAAACAAAATAAATATTTAGTATCCAGAAGATCATGAGCTACAATATATTTCATGGAAAGATCTTCATTCATCATTAAAATTCTTGGAAAAATTCTAGTTGCTTTTTTTAATTGCTCCATTACTTAATGAAAAGATTTAATGGTTTTATCAGGCATTAAAGCCTGTGCTGCAATTCGTGTTTTATTATGATTATCAATTAAAACAAAGAAACATAAAGGAAAATTATAATAGTTTGTTTGTACCATATTGTCTTGAACTATTATGTCACAAAACCAAATCCATTTTTCACGTTGACTCGGGTTCATCCAAAAAATTCTACGGAGACAATTGCTAATAGAATCAACTAAGAGTTCAATATACCAATTAGAATCCTTTTTTCTAAATTCATAAAGCTGTTTTAAAAGCTGTGATGCTTCACTTCCTTCCACATTATGTTCTACTACAACATTTGCAAGATCATGTGTCAAGAAAAGCTGATCGGGGTATTTAACAGATAGAAGAGATCGTATTGTCGAAAGGTCATACCGACCGTTTACTGCTAAATAGCAAATTTCTTCACGACAATCATCAGAGAATTGATGATTTACAGGAGCAAAAATTTTGGTATCTGGTGAAAGTTGATACTCAACATGGTTATCATTAAAATGAGTGATATGAACTACACTAGTTGCAAATGACAAATTAACTTTCCAATCATAGTTAAGTTTTTTAGAACCTTTATTATGTTAATTTTGTAAGTTATTAGTTTTCTTTGGTTGATATGTTTCACTAAATTCACACTTATAATATAGGTTTATTAAATGTACATTACAATCAGTTTTATTGCGTATCTTAATTGGTACAAATCCTTTTTGACAGCCATATTCAGCAACATAATGCTCTGCAATTGACCAGTTAGGAAAGGTATCATCAATAGTGAATACAATTGCTTTGTTAATATGAGGTAATGGGCCATTAATTCCAACCAAATCTTGTCCTTTATGGGTTTCATACATTTTATCATGCACTTCATCATGCACTTCATCATATATTCCATTACGCGTTTCATCACACATTTTATCATGCACTTCATTATGCACTTTATCATATGTTCAATTATGCATTTTATTACACATTTCATCATGCATTTCATCATGCATTTCATCACTTAATACTTCTTGAGAGGAGTCCATTAATTCTTGAAAAGAATTTGCTAATCCTTGATAGGAGTTCACTACATTATAAGGGGAATTTATTACTTTTTGAAGAAGATCCACTAATTTATGAACAGATTCTAAAAATTCTTGAGAAGAGGAATCCAAATTTGAAACTTGATGTCTTATAAAATATTTTGAGTTGAAAGTAAATTCCATAAATCGTAATTGTTCAGAGTAAAAAAGATAGCTAAAAGTAATATCTGCACAGGAAACCAACTAAAAAAAAGAATTAAAGGTCAATAAATGAAATAGTTGATGACTAAAATCTTATGATGGGGTTAGGGTCCTATAGCCTAGTAGTCTAGGTGCCTAACCCTCCATAGACGAGGTCGATGGTTCAATTATAGCTGGTGGTAATTAATTTAATTAATTATCTCTGTAATCTTTGGGGGCTTTTGAATGCAAAACCCTGTGGCGGTAAGACTATTTGAAATACATATTTGGCCAATAAAGAATTCTTGGAAGGAGTCCCGAGCTATAGAGAAGATCAGGCACTGTGTATGACATGGGTCACAGAAGGTAATACTGCAGAAGGCTGTGCGTGTGAATCCACGATTGGCAAGGTAGCACTAACAACCCTAAGGCGGCATTGGGATCTTGATTGGAAAGACGGCTATATGCAGTATATCCAGAAGTGGTGAGAGAAGTGGTGAACATAGTAAGGGGCTGTGGTAAGAGAATGGCTTTACCAAATATGGA
>CAJVPY010006125.1:0-10812 GCA_910591965.1 Dentiscutata erythropus | reverse complement strand
AATAACCAAAATTTAAAAACTTTTATATATAGAGAATTTTAATTTTTGCCTTGGTGTATCTACATTTTTGCACTGGCCCATACTGTAATTTACAGTTCACATCTCTACTACTAACAACAAGTTTTTATATACTACTCCAAAAAATATAGTGTTAAATTCTTTTTATATAATTTCTAATAAACTAATTGATCGATTAATCGATTAGTCGATTAACTGTTAATCAATTTTTAAAAGACAATTGATTAACTAATTGATTGCATTTTTTGTTTCGATTTGAATCACTAGCCCAATTTCTTGAAAATGCCAATATTTAAATATAGGTCTAATATTTATATTGAAGCTTCTTGCCTTATAAGATTAGACATATTGTGTTATTTCTCCAGATTGAGTTTAAAAATAGTCTGCTTCAAACTGCCAACTGCTATTAATAATGTTTGCCTTTAATAAATCTTGCTTAATATGTATTTTTGCCAGTCTGAGCTATTTAATATTTAGATTATTATTTGAGTTGTAGTTGCCAAAAATAGCAAGCATTATATCTCAATTTGCATGCTGAAGTTACAAGTTTCTTTTGCTTCAGATTTGCATGTGCTTACTAGCAAACCCTAGGTATGCTTTGGTCTTTAGGATCTGAATGATTTTGTTCTTTAGTACTTTAAAGTGTACATACTGTATGTACATTCATCATTTTGTTGCATTTGATAATAGCCAATCAGAGCGTTGTTTAGCACATGAGTATTTATAGATAATCAGATGACAGGGGCATGCCTTTTGGGTTCAAAGTAGGGTGTCCAGGATTATGCGATGTGATGAGGTAAATTATGCAGGCGAACTGAGGTTGATTATGCGATGGATGCGAAATAAATTTAAAATTATGCGATCGATAATGCGATTTTTATTATTGAACGCTATATGTAATTAGTTCTAATTGGTTCTATTTTTCGGACATTTAACCTCAACTATGCTCGTAATTTAAGCTTATTCATTTTTTACATCGGAACTTTTTGGTAGTGTTTGGAACCGGTTTTATTTTTCATATTTTAAAACCGGGTTTAATCGGTTTTAACATATGAAAAATAAAACCGGTTCCAAACCCTACTTTTCGGAACTTACTTTCGAAGTTAATATACTCTTAACAACCAATCATATTTTATTCACGTGATTTATGCTTTTTTTTGCTCGCGAAAAATTGGTAAATTATGCGCATATTATGCTTTCGCATAATCCTAGTTCAAAGGCATGCCCTATTCCTGGCCTCATGGGCATGCTGGGTCATCGTGCCCCTACTCTACAGATAATACAGTATTACTCGTGATTAAATTCGACCAAAATTTTGAAGATCCCCGGCCGTTAGCCAAGGATCTGCCGCGCATTTTTTTGTGCGGCACCTAGGTTCAATGTTTTTAAACTTTGAACGAATATACCTGATTAAATTCGACCAAAATTTTTATAAAAAGTTATAGAATTAAAATAAAAAAATTTGATCGAATTGGGTCAGGTAAGTGTCGAGTAATATTCGTTCAAAGTTTAAGTATGTATAAAAAGAAAGCTGCGGCCAAATTTTTTTTTTTACTTTTAATGAAGACTTCTCGACAACTAATTATCCAAATTCGATAAATTTTCTTTATTTAATTCTATGAACCCATAGGATTAAAATAAAAAAAATTTAAATAGAATTTGGATTGTTAGTTGTCGAGAAATCTTTTTAATGTTTTTAGAAAAATCTTTAAAAAAGATAAGTTAAAATATTTTTTTTTTATGTAAACTTTAGACGAAGATTTCTCGACAACCAACTATCCAAATTCGATGAAAATTTTTTTATTTAATTCTTTGAATTCGGTGAATTAAAATAAAAAAGATTTGCCGAATTTGGATAATTAGTTGTCGAAAAATCTTCATTAAAAATAAAAAAAATTTTGGTCACAGTTTTTTTTTTAAATGAATATTACTTACCTAACCAAATTCGATCAAGTTTTTCTATAAAGTTTTACGTAGAATTAAAATAAAAAAAGGTTGATCGAATTTGGTCAGGTAAAAGTCGTTCAATTGTTAAAAAAAAAACTGCAGCCAAATTTTTTTATCTTTTAATGAAAATTTTTCGACAACTAATTATCCAAATTCAAATTTTTATTTTATTTTAATTCAGTAGATTCAGAGAATTAAAAAAAAAAAAATTTTCATCGAATTTGGATGGTTGTCGAGAAATCTTCATTTAAGTTGAAAAAAGAAAAATTTACTCGAATTTGGTTTGTTTTTTTATTTTCATTCTACAATAGCACAGAATTATAATAAAAAAAATTTTGCTAAATTTTATCGAGAAACCTTCGCTAGAGGATCTTCAGTTTTGTTGATTGGCTGTTTCCTTTTTTGGTTTTGGTACTATCGTTAAGTCACGTTGGAGATCATCATGGCCAATAGAAACTTGGGGGAAAATTAGTAAATGTCGAGAGTTTCTATTTAACTCTCCAAAAACCCACTTATACTTGTTTATTATAAACTCTACTCTAAAACTAATCTCTGACCTTAACCCCTAACCCTAAAAAATGTGGATTGTACTGTACAATATTTATTTCATTTTAATCCGATTTCATTTTAATCCGTCACATTCAATTATAGATGGATTTTCCGTAGACGGTTAAACATAACGGCAGATTTTCTTTTGACGGCACTCTGAAATTTAATCTTGTACTCTTTCTTAAAGCATTCCTTTTTTTTTCACAATGTCGAATTTTAAAAAGAAATCTTTGAACTCAATAAATATTTTTGCGTTCTTTTCTTTGGTTTTATTTTTAGTGTTGACGTTTTTTAATAATTATTACTATTTAAATTTTACGGAATTCCAACATAAAAGCCAACAGAAAAATTCGACCCTGAAAACATACCCGTTCACGATAGTAACTGGCGCAAGTTCTGACCATTTTTGTTCTCTTCAATCATGGCTTTATTATATGTCTTTATCATTGTCACCTATCCCTGCGACCTATCACCCTAGGATAATAGTTTATGATCTAGGCCTTCTAAATTTTCAACGCAATGCACTCACCCATCTTCAACAAAAAAATTATCTCACTCACTATAGACTTTTTAACTTTTTAAAATTTCCTTCATTTTTGGAATATATCAATTTCTAGAGGTGAATACGCGTGGAAACCTGCAATAATTGCTGAAGTTTTTCGGGAATTCCCTGGCATAGTTTTGTGGCTAGATTCAGGAACCTTTGTATCATCCGATTTTTTAATGAATGTTGAGAAGCTGGTTAATGCCCATGATGGTTTTTTTTCTCCAAAAAGTAATGGAAATTTATTGAAGTGGACACATCCCGGCGTTTTTAAATATTTCAATGATTCAACAAAAAAAACAAAGTACGAGAAATCAGTTAACTGTAATGCCGCTGCATTGTTATTTGACACCGAACGTGTATACCACATAATAGAGGAATGGGAAAAGTGCGCTCATATAAAAGAATGCATAGCACCAAATGGCAGCAATAGAACTAATCATAGGCAGGATCAGGCTATACTTACTTATCTTATGTTAAACAATAATAGGAGATGTGGTGGTAACATAATATCATTTGGAATGAGGACGCACATGGATGTATATTGCGCTCAGATGATATGGGAATACGAGGAAATCTATGGTGAAATTTGGAGCCCAAGCGCTCAAGATTTGAAAGAAATGAAGGAAGTGATAGAAAATTCACCTAACCTTATTATTTATGATATTTGGACTAAAAATGGTAAAGACGCAAATTTGGAAGAAATTAAAAAAACCGGGAATTATTCTTTAAAGCTTGAGGATGTTTTTCGAGAGGAAAAGGGTGGGATGAGAATAAAGAACAATAATCTAGAAAGGGTAAAAAAAAAGGAAACAAATATAGTAAAAGCAAAAACAACAAAAATACGTAGTAAAAGCAAAAACAAAACAAAACAAAAATAGTAAAAAGGGTAAAACTTAATAATCTTATATGTAATACAGTCAGACCTCTCTAAATGCATAGTCGAAGGGCGAACCAATAATCTTGCATTCAGAGAGGTATTGCATTTAGAGAGGTAAAAATATAGAAGTGTTATATAAGTTGGGGCCAAATAAGGCCATGCATTTAGAGAGACTAAAATAATACGTATAGTAAATCAAGAGAAAAGTCAAATTTCATTATCCATAATATCCATAATATGATTAATATATATATTTATTATTATTAAGTGTGGCCAAAATGATCTCAATCTTGATCTTTAATTACAAAATTAATAATTTTATTTCAAGCCATTAGCAACAAATAATAGATATCCATCAAATAATATTAATATGTTCTGTACGAATAAACTAATTTCTTGTGAATCGAGTTATTTTAACTTACACGTAACAATTTTAAAATTCATCAAGTTGTTTAATTGCTTCGTCATATTTTCTCTCGGCTTCCTGGAATTTAATAGTCATTTCTTCGAATTGCTTTTCTAATTCTGCTTTCTCTGTTTCAAGTTGCTGAACCTTACGTTCAAAATGTTCTGCCTTAACATCTGTTTGACGTAGTCTTTAAATAAAAATAAATAAATAAATAAGTAAAAAAAAAATAGATCACATTAACTCAAACATCATCTTATTATTGAATATGTAATATTTGCTTATTCTAAATAATTATACATACTTTTCTGTTGTCTCTCTCAGATTTTTTTCAGTGTTATCCAATTCATTTTCAAGTAAAGCGACTTTTCTCTGAAGACTTTCTGAGACGTTCTTGGTATTCTCTTCTTCTTCTTTGGCAAGTTTAGCGTCCGAAATTTTTTTTTCTGCTCGTTCGACTTCAGCTTCTAAAAGCGCAATTTTATTTTGAAGAGAGATATTTTCCTGCTCTTTGGCAGTCAATTCTTGTTCGGTTTTTTTTTGTTGAGCCTCTGCTTCTTCTGCACGCTGAACAGCGGCATCGGTTTCAGCACGTAATTTATCAAGTTTCTTCAGGAGAAAAAAAAAAGAATTTTTATAGTTATTGGATTGAAAACGAGAAATTTGGTATAACTACGTGATTTCTTTGTTCTCGCGATCGCTCAAAAATAATAAAATATCACTTGATTCTAGATGTTCGGTAGCATTGCTCAGCATTAAAGCCCAAAATAGAATTACTTACTTTCTTAACGTTGTCCATTGCTTAAGGTATGAATTTAAAACCAGAGAATTTTAGTAGCTTGGAAAGAAATTATAATGTAAAACATAAAACACAACGCAGTTTTCTTGTTAGCTTGTATCACTTGTATCACTAAATTCAACTGCATAACTCATATACTGTATATGTATATGCAAAATTATAAACCGTTATACGTACGTACGTACGTTATGTTTAATTGTTTAGCTTAGGAAACGTGGCAGATATTAGTAAGGTACCAACGAACAGAGAGCCGACACGACTTTAATGCTTAGCCATTAATGGACAACTAACTCTTAATAACAAATTACAGTAATTAATATTGTAGAGAAATATTTACCACACTAGCAACAACTTCAAACGAAAATACCGAAGAAACTCAACAAAAGTAACCGAAAGTCGAAATATATATAAAAATATTGCTTATGAATTGACTTTCACGGTAAACCAACAAATAATAAAAAATATATATTTTTTATTTTGAACAATTATATTTTTAAATGGATTCTTTTAACACTAATAATAATCATAGGAATCAGAAACACAAAAACCACCTAACACAATTACTTGATCGAACAATTTCTTACAAAACGCTATTGACAAGTAGTGAACAACAAGAAGTTGTGTCCGATGCCAATGCCAAGCACGTACGTACGTAGGTCAATCATGGCAACATGCTAAATATCCAATCATAACACAGATTTTGCTATGAAGCCTCTTTTATGTTCTAAAAAGAAATTCATATAACCCCTTCTAATTCTACTTTAACTTTTATGCACTTGATCTTAATCTGAAAATGTATTATCGTTATATTTTGTGCCATCTATGGAAATCTATCATCATTTTTCCACTGGTACGGGTTTACTAATTTTTCCCCCAACTTCCCATTGGACGAATACAAATATCGTTTTCCATTGGGCGAAACCAATTACATCACTGATCAAGGTGGCTAAATGCGCCGCAATTAAGAATAATATTCTCTAAAAAAAAAAATTCTTTTCGCTATTCACTTTCAAGTTTTTTTAATAAATAATTTTGTGTTAACGATTCGCGAATATTACTGTAAAAATTTAACTGTACGTATCGTGCAAAATTTTTAATACCTACTTCAAGTCATACTACTATACGAAAATCCAGCAGTAACATTTTATTTTCAATATTACTAATTAGCAAACTAGCACCTATTGCAGTATTATACTAGACATATAGTAAATGCCAGACATCCAAAGTGTCATTCTTGATGCATAATTATTGCGATCAAAGAACACACACTCATTACTTTTAATTTAGATAGATCAAAAGCGATATTTTGGATGTCCAGCATTTACTATATGTCGTTTTAGCCCTGAGTTGGGTATAAATAAAATTACAAGCTTGTAAACGTAGGCTTCAGCAAAATTTTATTCTCTCGAGAATAAAGTACCGAACAAAAACTTTATAAAAATTTTATTTTCTTAATGGTTTAGATTACTTTGATTTTCTGGAAAATATTTTCGCTTAATAAAAATATTTTTAATTTTTTTTTATTGAAGAAAAACGACGTTTTTTGATTTTACGGCTGTGCTAAGGTGGCGTGATCTAGCTTATCCAATTAAAGACGGGATTTCATGCGTCCCAATTGATGGCACTCATGTAGAAATACCCCATACGCCACCAAAAAGTTGCAGTCACATGACAAGCTTTGTGGCGCAAACAAATCATATTTCAAGATCATGAGTAACGTTACACAAGATTCCGCATACAATTTTACCACCATGTGATAGTTTGGAAATATACATATGTTTTTTTTAGGAGCCGGTAAGCCCGAAGTGAAAGTCCGAAAAACAAGAATTCCAAGTTTTCTTTTGCAATATTAGTCTATATAGATGTTTAAAATTTATACAGTACTCTCGGCAGGGACCCCAATATTTTTAAGATTTAACAATTGCCCCTTCCGTATTAGTGCATATTTTTATGCATGGCGAATCTTGAGTAAAATTTCCGATTATACTAACGATAAATAATCAGGGTTAGTCGGAAATTTTATTCGAAGGATAGAGGGACAGTGTAAATTCGAGTTGTCCTATACTTAAAGCAACCCATAACTACAGATTAGCGCATACATAAATAGTGATAACTGATACTGTAAGAAATTATAAATGACTGATAACCGAAAATGAAACCATCAAAAAAAAATATTATTGGTCGATTATCGTTTCATTTATTTGTTTTTTTTTTTAGAAAAAATATACACAAGCAAAAATGTATTCATTATTGGTTATTCATCTCACCAGTTATAATTAATCAGACTGGAACACTAAAATTTACAGCTATTCATATTAAATTATATATTGTATTATAGGCACTTGATCTTGCTGAAGATTCTCACAATGAAATAATTGTTAGAATTGAAATAAGATCATTTTTACAAGAGATAAATTTTTTGCAAAATAAATTGAAATTTTTATTACTATATCAGATATATAGTTTTATATTTGTACGTATAGTTTATACGGCCCAGTGTTGGCATTGAACATAAGTTATGTCCAATAATTTAAAAAAATATTGGATCCAATCGTTTTCAAAATCATTGGACATATGTCCAATGCTAACGCTGATTTATACGTATAATTACAATTAGGTGTAGGTGGTTATGCTGGGGGGGAGTTGCCTTCATACATATTGCGTCTCAAATTGACCAATCATTATCTGGTTCAAATTTAGTAAAAATGCGAGTATCGTCAATAATGTCGTTATAATGCTGATGTAAATATATTTTTTTATATAGTTTATTTTTTGAACAGTTTAGCAAAACTCGGTGTTACTAGAAAATGCCATACCATGCCTTACCTGCGCTCAATCAGCAGTTCATTGTAGATACGAAATACGAATTCATACGCGAACTGGGACAAGGGGCTTATGGCGTTGTTTGGTATTTACTTTTGTTTTACTCTCGGACATGCTTAAATTGTCCGGAAAAGTTCGCTTTACCCGTTCGTTCGTTTATTTATTTATTTTATTTAACTTGTTACAAACCGATATTCTCCACTAAAAAATTAACCATAAAATAGTGCAGCAAAAAATACTGAGAATGGTGAGCAAGTGGCAATCAAAAAGGTTACAAAAGTCTTTGAGAAGAACATTCTTGCTAAACGCGCTTTACGGGAGGTGAAACTTTTGAAACACTTTAGTGGTCATGAGAATGTTAGTCTGTTTACCTATAAAAGTGCTAATTTTATATAGAATTTGAATCTGATCAGAATTTGAATATTCCTCGTATTCAGCCACGTCTTTTTTACTCTTGGTTTCTGACATATTCGTTTGTTTGATTAGATTACATCAATTATTGATATGGATATAACAAATATTCACGATTTCAACGAAATGTAACGTACAACATCAGATCATACTTTTGTTTCCTATGTATTTCAACTTGTATATCAACCATCTTTTCTTGACCTTATTATGAATACCAATTTATACAGTTATCTATTTCAAGAACTCATGGAAGCAGATCTTCATCAAATTATACGTTCAGAACAACCATTGACGGACGCTCACTTCCAATATTTCGTGTACCAAATTTGTCGGGGGTTAAAATATATCCATTCAGCAAACGTTTTGCATAGAGACTTGAAACCTGGTATGCTTTAATGTAAATGAAAATAACAAATATCTTTAATTATGTTTTTTTTTTCTCATCGTTCATTGACTTTTACCAAATTTAGGTAATTTATTAGTAAATGCTGATTGTGAACTTAAGGTAATATATATGATATGATAATAATCAAATTTATCAATTATATATTAAATATTAAATATATCTATATTCATTGATTTTTTTTGTTTATATCATCCGCATATTAGATTTGCGATTTTGGCCTTGCCCGTGGTTTTTCTGATTCGCCTGATCATAATGCTGGTTTTATGACGGAATATGTTGCAACACGATGGTATAGAGCTCCTGAAATAATGTTGAGTTTTCAGAACTATACTAAAGCCAGTAAATATTCTTTCTTTTTTTCTTTACATACTTATCATTAATCTTCTTCTAGGAACTAATTTCATGGTTTTATTATTTATCTGACTTTTTATGATCTGATCGTATAAAAGTTGATATGTGGTCCGTTGGTTGCATTTTTGCGGAGATGCTTGGTGGTAAACCTTTATTTAAAGGACGTGATTATGTTGACCAATTAAACCAAATTCTTGGAATTTTGGGTACCCCAGATGAAGAAACTTTAAGAAGAGTCGGGAGCGAGAGGGTAATGAAGTCAATTTATCTCCAATTTCAAGAAATTAAATGTTTATTTAAATTGATGTCTTTTATTAGGCTCAAGTTTACATTCGTAGTCTACCAAAAATGCCAAAAATTCCTTTCTCACAACTTTATCCTAAAGCAAATCTTTTAGGTGAATATGAACTTATTTACAAATAACCTTTTATTTATAATATCTATAAATAAAATAATAATAATAATAAATAATAATATAAATAATAATATAAATAATAACAACAATAATAATTGCCAATATCTACGTCGTTCTTTAGCGCTCGATCTATTAGAAAAGCTTCTTAAATTCGATCCTGCTGCAAGAATCACTGTTGAGAAAGCTTTGGCCCATCCTTATTTGGCTGCATATCATGACGAAGAAGATGAGGTTAATAAAGAAATTTTTATTATATAAAGCTAAACTGCTTATTATTCATTTCATATTTACGTTGTTATTAGCCGGGACATGATGAAATTTTTGATTTCTCGTTTGAGTCAGTTGATTCGATAGAAGATATGAAGAGTGAGCTTATCTTTAATTCAACGTTATATTACTTTTAGCATTCCTCTTTATTAGTATTAAATCAAAATTATAATATCAGAAATGATTGCCCAGGAAGTGATGTCTTTTAAAGCATCTAAACAGGCGTCATTAGGATTGAATTGTTCACAATTAGGACGTAAACCAAGGTGATTAATATTATTTAGCATGTAATATATTTTTCTGATTTTTTTCTCATTTCCCTGATAATCACCATAGTACTTAAATGACCATGTCTGCTTTTAACACAAGTTTGTCAGCACCTGACCGCGACGCGCTAGCCCAGCAGCGTCAGCAAACTAACCGCAATTCTTTATACGAGTATGGTGCAGCTAGTCAACACGCAGCTATACCTTCTGCGAGTATGGAAGTAGATGATGAATTGGAAAAAGAATTAGGTGGCATGTTGTAATAATAATTTTTGCGATATATACAATAATCGACTTGAAAAATCGAAAATATGGGCTTTTTTTTAACGTATTTATTTTTGTGGTGAATTCATTCATTTCTTTTCAGAACAAGAATATGCCTATGTATGGTAGATTCTTGTCCTAAATAAGTTTGACATACATCAGCTAATTATAGTATTTATTTTTTGTCAACCACAAAGATTAATTCGTTGTTGTTGAGCACTATTAAAAAAACAGTTGGTAGGTTTAATTTGGATTTAACTCATTTATTTAATGGTTTTGTCTTAATAAATTAACGTCTGTGAACAAGTTAATGTTGTGACATTTTTTGGATATCATTTAATTATGGCTACTGTGACTTTTAAGAAATGCTTTAATAGTGATTTTTAACAGCTGCCCTACCTTGTTTAGAGCGTCGGGAGTGCGTCGAATGTAGCCCGGGTTTGTATAAGGAGAGCAGCTTCCTGCG